>JANHZT010006946.1:402875-416143 GCA_032468215.1 Stegonotus admiraltiensis | reverse complement strand
TGGGGATTTTGCAGTAACCTTCCCCTGGAGTGGGGAGGGAATGGAAATTTTACAGTATCCTTCCCCTGCCATGCCCACCAAGCCACGCCTACCAAGCCATCCCCACAGAACTGGTAGTCAAAATTTTTGAATCCCACCACTGCTGGGGACCCCTGGTTTGATATGTGGCTATAGGAAAGTAACAGAAGTTACACAGTGATAAGTATCTATATATATTATACAAAGATATGGATTATCCACAAGGTTCAGTTTTATCCCTGATTCACTGATTTCAAACTGATTTGAAGTTCAAATCTGATTAAAAAAATCTGATCTTTGCCCTTTTCTTCCAGTTTGCATAACTAGATGGAGTGGCTACAGGAATAACTGTACTTTACTTTTCTCTCTGTTTTTTGGCAATCAAAACAGCCTAAATATTTAAGAGTATTTAGCCTTTCTTTGGACTTCCAAGATTGCATTCTCTTCATTCAATTAAATTACTAACGATGTGTATGAAAACTAAAATATTTCTGCCTTTGAAAGTGAAAATTATTATGTTTAGGATGCATAAGATTAGTGCCAAGTGTTAATTTATAAAGTTTATGCAATTACGTGGAAGCAATGCAGGTTTCAACTGGTTTATATACTAAGTATCTCAGTCTTTTTTAACTTATAAGATCTTCCCTGGCAAGGCAAAAAAGGGCAATACAGTTAAGAAGCAGTTTCTTTTTTTTAAAAATATATAAAATGGTACCTGGGCATGATGGACAACACTGTCCTGGGTGTATTGTTGGATTGCCACAGTTGGGTACAGAACAAGTAATCAAAGCACACATCTCCCGTCCATTATGACAATAACAATCACGGCAGCCATCATGCCAACTTTCTTCATTCTCATGACGGTGCCCATCTACTGACAAGCAAGTCCCTACCTTAGCAGGTGGTATTATGGAAGCTGGTATCTCTGTACATGATAAAAATACAATGTTTTAAAATAATTATTTTTAACAATGACAATTTTTTATATTCATTCTTTATATTAACACTATAGTCAAACTTTGAACACTATCATGGAGAGCACAGATTTTTAGTGAGGACAGCATACAAATGTCTAAAATCAAATTAATAGACATGAAACCATGAAAAAGTTAACAGAACACCTGAGACAGAAGGCAGACAGTGTGTTTCTCCACAATTCATAGGAAGAAAAACTGAAAAATTTGGGAAGCAAAATAACAACAACAACAATGAAATAAACTTTCCAATGATGAAACACTTGAAAATAAGTTTTGAAAATAAACTCAAAATATATAAAATGGATTCTTTTGTAAAAGACTGTCTATAACACTGAGGAATTATTAACTTGCATATTACAGATATATTAAAGTAGTCATGAATTTCTGCAGAGAGAAAGTGCCACCATCCTTCTACTTCTAACTTAAATATCTGATATTTGAAAATAAATAAATTCTCAAATATCAAAGCTTTAAGTAGCAGAGTGTGCAATTGTTTCCTTCTCTTATTATGGGGAAGACTTGTAATCTTTCATGCAAAAAACTAAGACATTTATACTTTTGAGAATGTAGTCTTGTACAAACCTACATGGAAGTTGACAGCACTAACATACATTTTACCTTTGAGGACTGATTACATTGTAGAATTCATAATTATATGAATATATGAATCACATTGTACAATTTTATAAACCCTGTTATAAGGAAGTGTATTCTATTGTAGTAAAATAATTTTTGTTTATTTTTTAATTATTTAATTCACAACATATAACTAAATAAGGAAAATGCACTGTAAAACAAAGTGCTAACCTTTATTTACAGGAATCCCCTTAGACCCAATGGGATTATAAGCATTATTAAAAAAGTTACAATACTTGGTAGTTTTAGTTTAGTGCTTGTTTGAAAATATGCCAGTTGTCCTGTCAAAGAAAGTTGAAGCCGTAGAACAAAGTTTTTTTTTAATAAATTGCTTTGTGGCTGGCCACATTCCTCTATGTAAGCCATTGGGAGAATGCCTATGAGGTATTAAACATTTCAAATGTATCCACCAGTCTCCAATATTCAAAACTTTCAAGATTTTCACTAATATTCCAATTAAATGAATGGATTGTTGAACATAAATTGGAACTGGTTACAAATAACACTATTTTAATCGTGTTTGATGTCGAAGAATGTAAAAAATACATCTGAAATAGTTGCACATACCAGCACATTTGCAGATATTACATCCTTGGTTATTTTTCTGGAAGCCCATTGGACAGATCTTTCCACATGAAAGCTCTGGGCATTTCTTACAACGACAGATTTCACATCCGTGTTTGTTCTTGCTAGATAATGAAGATTATTTATATTAGTTTTCATAAATAATCATATTTTGTTCTGGAATTATTTGAAAATAAATGAAAATTGAATAACCTGATTAAAACAAAAACCGAGGCCTTATTTTCAGTTCATATGTCTGGCGGCCAATATCTATCTAATGTATATTTATCATCAAATTAAATAATAGTTCTTTGGACAGAATGCTGCAACACAAATAGAAATCTAAAAGAAGAAGGAACGTACAATTGCTCTATTATAAACTTGAACTTATTCAATTTAATCAGAAGCAGTCCTAATATGTTTAAATGCTTAATTTTAATTATAATGAATTAATGCAGTGGTGAGTAAGTGATGAACAGAAGGAAAGCATTTATTGCAGAAAGCTTGATATGTAGCTCTTCACTACAAGTAATGAATATTCCCGTTTTCAAATTAAAGTATAATGAGATGCTTTTTTTAAAAAAAGGCTGCAGATTCCCTATACCTATTCTTTATGTTCAAATTACCATATATCTTTATACTGCCCTTCCAATATGAATTACAGCTACTTATTAATCAACTATAACATTAAAATGCAATATAACACAACATCCCAATTAAAATGCAGACTTTAAATTAAGAGGCTCAGACTAAAAAAAAGAGGCCTATAATTATAGACTATTAGAGGTTCAAACAAAATAAATCTCTCTCCCTCCAGGTTTCTTCTCTCCTAGGTCACGTGATACTGTGAACATTTCTGAGCTCAACTGCCAACCTAAACTTCCCTATACATATTAGCTTTTTTACTAGGCTAAACAACAATGACGAAACCATATGAAGAAATTAATTGTTAGACTTCAGGTAGAATCACACTGGAGAGTTCTCACTATATATTAAAGATGGCAGCAAATCATGAGAAACAAGAAGTTCTAGATTCAACTCCAGCGTCTCACTTTTAACAATTGTGGCTTCTTAACAACTGTTAGAAAAAGGTAATAAAACTGGTTCTGGTCATATGATGACCTGCTTTAAAACTGTGATCACTTACAATCAAAATTGTGGGGTTAATTACAGTAGTAACTCAAGGACTACCTGTATTTATTACCGAAGAGTCTGGACTTCTTTTATTCTCTAGTAATTTGCCTATCCTTCTGCGTAAATAATAGACTAACTGAGTTAGAAGGGACCTCAAATGAGAAAGATTTAGACATTCCTAGGATATCCCATCCATACATATATATTTGTTGGCTGACTGATGGTTTAGCTCTATTGGTGTTTAGACTGTATTATTTGGGGGAGAAATCTATCCTTACCAGTGTCTTCAGGGAAAGGGGGAGCTCTGTCTCAAAGTAAGAGTCACGTTTCAAACCAACTTTATTAAGTGAAAAGAGCAATCTGAAGGATCCTTGAATGCTCTCCTAACCCTAGATGGCATGTTTACATTAAAAACACCATGGTTAAAGAATTATTAATGTTTAATAGTTTGAATGGATAGTTAATATTTTTAAACATTAAATACAATCTCCATAAGTTATAGATTGTCAGTTAAGTGATTTTCCACAATAAGTGGTAACTTTTCTTGTTTTACTTGCCAATAGATAGCAATTGTTGCTATTGCATATTCAGTTTTCATACTGAAACAGCTACAATTTCTCCTCTTCAGTGCTAGGCAATAATCACATTGCAAAGTGGTCTCATTCTTCAAATCATTTGAACTATTTGTTTGTCAGGGGTTAGCTTTTTATAGATTTTTACTGGGAAACAGTAATTTAAAAAGGGATAAAAAGTCCAATGTTGCCTCTCCACATCAGATATTTTATTTCTGAAATTTAAGTCAAAAGAAAATGCGATCGTGTATTTCTTGTTTTACCGACTTGTATGTTCCTAAGCAAACATCGCTAGACATGGGTTTCTTTTTCTGACTGTAAGGGCTGTGCTGTAAATTTCTGCATAATTTTCACTAACACCACTACTACTTTAAACTAGATGTGGAAAAAAAATCACTAATGCTAAATAATTACTAATTAATATTTCAGATGTGATTTATATATTTGCCCTTTGAACCTGGGTCAGATTCAAGTACAAATCTCTTCAATAAGGAAGTGGTTTTATTATATTGATAGTCTTTGGGTTGTAATGGTAATTGGGACAGGAACTGCAATTGCTAAGCAATGAGGTCATAAAGCACATCATGTGACCATGTTGCTTAGCAACATTATTTCACCATTGTTAAGGTACCACAGTAACCACGGTTAAGTGAGAATCGTATGTTGTTAAGTGAGGACCTTGTGTGACCATGACTTCTGACTGCCTATTGAAGGCTTCCCCATTGACTATGCTTGTGAGAAGTTGTTAGGGAATATTGGAAATTGTGATCCAATGACCATAGCTTACATTGTCGGTATGAGCTGAGAACCAAGTGTACTGAAAGAAACCCTCTGGTTTTTATGTGCATTGCAATGCATGGTTTAATTGCTATATTTGTTTTAACTGACTATTTAGGGGAGCTATAGGCTGCTCAGTATGTTGTTTGGAGTCTGTTGTTTGGAAAGTTTATAAGCCTTTGTGACTAAATAAATTCCTTATCTGGATTTCCAGAACTCAAAAGTTTGGTAAACATGGCAACAAATACAAACTATAAGCAATTCAAGTAATATCCATCCTACATGCAATAGCAGCCATTACTGTTATTACTAATACTAGTGTACTAATAACTGATCTCAGGCACTATACAGAAAGAATGTGATTTACGTTTACACTCCTACAATCTTGGTCAGGCTACAGTTCTCTATATTTTATTTTCCCTCAGTAATAATTTCCTTCAGCTATTATTTAAACTTTCAGCTGTAACTGTTGCTTTATCCACTAGATGGAGTACCAGTATAGAATCTGACTCTAAGAAAAGATATGGCCATATTCAATCTTGCCTTGGTTGTTTAAAAACATTTTCTTAAGAGTGATAAGTAGTTAGCCCCTATAATTAATGGAACAGAGTAAGGAATGAGCCTTTACTTTTACGTGGAGCTACTAGTTTACAAGTCTGATGTCACCCTTAAAATTGCTTATATTTTTCATTTCTGGAGGAATCGTTGTCATCTCTTTTATTCTTTATCTTGCCTAAATTTGAATAAATAAATAAGGCAGAACTATTGCCAAGACCCATCAGGTCTCCCCGGCAATTAACCCTTCTTCCTTATCTCCACAGGACCAATAATTTTGCCAAGAGCCACTATAACTGTATTGCTCAGCCTTAGAAATATTAGGCCAGAAAGCTCAAATAGTTGAGGGTTCAATTGACAGAAGAGCTTGGAAAGTATAAAAAAGAACAACTGGTTATGAAATATGAGAAGCTAGATTTCTGAGACTGTGGCTTATGATTTCTATAGGACAGATTGCTGTTGTGAGATACATCACATCCCACAAGGACTGGAAAAATGTATTTGAAAAATGGTAAGCTTGATTTACCTTTAAATGCAAATATTGTGAGGCCTGACAAAAGAAAATTCAGATGTAAGAACTTTAGATAAGATCTTTAAGCATCAAAAGAGGAATGAGATCTGTTTTCTTAATATGAGGAGGGACATTGGCTCATAAATTTACATAGCAATATGCAGAGCACAGGAAACAAACTAGATGAAGTTAAAGACTTAATACAGGAAGGCAAATATAACAAAAGATTTGGTGAGCTGAATCTCATGACTGACTTGTTCCATGCTAACAGGAGCAATAGAATAAAAGAGAGGCAACCTCTGTGATAAAATATTTATAGCTGCTCAGAAATGCAAAGAAATGAACTTGGCACCACTGTTAAGAGTAACTGGATTAAAATGTGTGAGAACAAATAAAAAAGTAGCATAGTTGTGGATGTCTGATTTGGAGGAAAAAGTGGTTGGAGGTGACATGTGATAACAGGAGGAGTAAATGAAGAGCCTGAGACTCAGCTCAGAAAAGTCAAACAAGTGAGACCTGAACTGTGGACAGCAAAAGTGAGAACTGGTCTGGATATGAGGTATCTCTTTCACATGTGTGTATACTGTATATGTGAAAGAGAAAGAGAAACTTTCAGGCTCCAATTCTTCTCTTAACCTCACTAGTAAGGAAGCATTTTGTGAGAGCAGGCATTGTGATTGCTAAAATTCCAAGCATGTTTTCTCTGGAAAAAAAAATCTGACCAACTCCCAAAAAAGATGAGGTCTTAGTCCTCAACTGATTCAGTACTTTGTGCTTTTAGAAAAAGGGCATAGTTCACTGATGAAATAAACAGAAATACAACAGTGAATACACATGTAGTACTAGGGAATATTTTAATAACTTCTAAGGCAGTGGTTCTCAACCTGTGGGTCGGGACCCCTTTGGGGGTCGAATGACCCTTTCACGGGGTCACCTAAGATCATGGAAAACACATATTTTCAATTGTTTTAGGAATAATTTTATGGTTGGGGGTCACCACAACATGAGAAACTGTATTAAAGGGTCAGGGCATTAGGAAGGTTGAGAACCACTGTTCTAAGGCATTGGGGAGTGACAAAATTGGCATGTTACTCTAAAAAATACTTAAGCAGGGAAGTTTAAACCATCAAAAATCAAGGTCATATGTCTGGATGGAGAAAGTGAGGAAACTGATATTCTGTCACACCCGTGGATCAGCAATTCATGGAACATTTTACAGGTAGTCCTTGTCTTACATCAGGTCACTTAGTGACCATTTGAAATTATGACAGAGACTTCAACAGGTAGTTATGACTCAGACCCAAACTTATGTCTGTTGCAGCACACTCCTATCTCATTCATTTTTATGACCAACCGCAGAGAAGCTGCAGTTTGCCCCCCTACCTATTCCTCCCCTCCCATCCTGCCACATCAAGTCCCCACAGGAACTGGGGTTGCTTTGCCACAGGACCAGATTCCACACACACAAACACACACTCCCTACCCCACCCTAGTCATTGTTCGCTCATTTACTTTTCAAAGATATCCAGAGCTCAGGAATTTGGGGTAGGGAAGGAGGACAGGCTGCTTCATTATTGGGCCATGAGTTGTAATTGAGGAGAAGAAATCCTGTCAGTTTTCTTTTCCTCACCAGAGTCTTAGCTTTATGCTAGTGCAGCTTAACACTGGTGAAAATATGGCTGTCTAACGTGGAAAGGAAAACCGGCAGGATTTCTTCTCACTAGCACTAGCACAACTAACACTGGGGCAGCTAAGGCTAGTGTTGTCAATGAGAAGAAAGCCTGCTGGTTTTAGCTCCCCCAGCATTAGCTAAACCAGGGGAGTTAAAACTACCCAGAATGAAAGGAAAATCAGCAGGATTTCTTCTCCTCAATTGTACCATGTGTTCCAGCAATGGAGTGGCCTATCCTCCTTCCCTAACTTGACCTCCTGAGCCTTGAAGTTCTTCAAAAGGTAAATGTGTGACTGTGATGCGGTGGGGTGGGAAGAGACCCATAGGACTGTGTGGACCCCAAGGGACAGGAAGTGGAGCATAGGTGACTCAGGGAATGGTGTGTGTGTGATTTAGAAGCCCTGTTGCTAGTGGGCTTGTGTCTACACTAGCCCCCACCCCCAGGGTCTCCCCAACCCCTGAGGCACTTCAATTAATGACCCTCTTAATTTCTGACCATAATGGCCATGCTCGCAACTTGAGGACTACATATACATATAAGATTGCTATGTATGTTTTTAAAATGCTGCTGAAACTGTACTAATTTAATAATATTTTGAATAAATCAGTGCAGTGATTGAAACACTAGCTATTTTTCTTTAAATGGTGCAATTTAATATATGGAACATTAATGCAGGATAACATTTTAGAAATATCTACTGGAGTGCTCTGATACTTCAGCAGGAATCAAGATATCTTACTGTCATACCTTGAATTTCTTTCTAGTTTTACATATTTTAAAGGCAGTCTCCAATATAAGTTAAAATAAAAAAATAAATTAAAATACTAGAGGACAGCAGAGCAACAATAGTTCAACACTCAGAAAGAAATCAAGATAACAATATAAAAGACAAGGCCTTTAGAAAGAAGCAGAAAGTTAGCAGAAAGGAAACTGATATCCCTAGAAAAATACATGTAATTTTTCTGCTAGTTTCAGAAAACACATTTTCTTCTACTGCTACGTGGTTCTCAGCTACTGGGACATAAAAAAAATCCTTACAGAACTTAATTAAGGTTCTTAAATGTCCTGATCTTAAATTAATTCCACCTAAGAAAAGACTAGAAATCAGCGTTTTAATAAGATTATCATATATGCTAGCCTCAGCATACATTGTATATATAGCCACTCTTCAAAACCAGCTCTACACAGAAAACCTTACATAATTAAATAATCAAGCCTATTATAACTGATGCATATGTTACCATGGGAAGATCTTATGTTTCCAAGAACAGAGGCATTAGACAGCTGAGCAAACATAAACCTGGCCAACTTAGCATCCAGGAGCAAAGTCAGATCATAGTTGACGTTATAACACTGAAGACAAGTTAAATTCTTATTTCTAGGTCAGCAATGCTACTGGAGAAGAACCCCCTACCTTATCTGGATTAAATTTTGATTTTTCAGCCTTTATTTAGACTATTAATATTCCCAGTAAAGAAAAACTAACAGTTAAAACAGTTATAGAGCATTGGAGGCCAAAACAAGTTGACTGTTTTTTTCCTCGTGCCATCAGTTTGCTGAACACCTGATTATATTACCTTGTTGTTTGTATGTACACTAAGAGCTTATGCACTGGAGACAAATTCCTTGTGTGTCCAATCACATTTGGTCTATAAAATATTCTAGTCTAGTCTAAAAAGGATATCAGTTATGCTTTGTTAAAGAAGTAGTTTTTAAATTTAGCTGCTTCAGATAAATCTTTCTGTATGATCTGGATTTAATAACTAAAAACCAATTCTGAACTGTTGTTAAAAAGTGTTAATTCTAGCTATAGAAAAGAAGAGAAATTTCCTTTGAGAAATATTCTCACATGGTGAAGAATATTTAATATCAAGAGTTTCATGTAAAATATGATGGATGTATTGCTGGAACACTTTAAATGTTCATATATTTCCAAGAGTAGAAAACAGAAAACAAAACTCCTTTAATTGCAGTAGAAAAAACTGAATTGCTGCATTTATCAGCTGCACTGAATTTAATAAGAGAAATATTTAATAAGAGAGCCTGCCTTCTATAAATTCCACAACAATGGGGGAATAACCTCCCACCCCACACATTTGGAACATTGTGTAGATGGCAACTGTACCTTAGGGTGGAATTGTACAAAATGAAAAGACACAAAAAATGACAACCATGGAGCCCTTTTGTAATTATGGCTGGTTAGCTTAGAATTAAGGAGTCAAAGGTGAGACACGATAGAGGTATCATGAATGGCACAGATGACATGGAGAGAAAGTAAAGTTAGAACTAGAGGAGCTTAATCAATTAAAATTAAATGCAGGTAGAGTCACTCGGACTTAGTTAAACCTATAGAAAGTATGCCAGCAGCTGTGATAATGGCAGTCAATTTGTATGGCTTTAGAAACGATCTCAACAAATTCATGAAGCAGCAAGCTTCATAACTAAAATTTATGGTTGACCCCTGCCTTCCTGAATCATAGCATGCCTTAAATACTGGCTGCTGGGAAAGAGGCTAACAATACCCCCTCCCTCCAGTTCAGGCTTGCGAGTTTCCAAATGAATCTAATCTAAGGATAACTATTGGTGGAACAGCTAGGGGGATATGTGGACCCCACTGTCCCCAAAACCATGTCCACCAATTTTAGATTAATAATTACAATAACATAAATCTCCTTGGGCCCATTTGGATTATTTGTATATGACATCTTTAGTTAACTGAACTGTGTGGAATGACAAATATAATAGTTTTTATATATTTCCTATTGCTATCATATTGATCCAAAAACTGTGGTTATTATTTCTGGTATGTTCATTTTTCCCCTCATACTAAATTGAAGCTGTAGAGAAAACTAGGTCACAAAATTGATAAAACATTTATGTTATTAGAAGTGATCTTTACACTGTATAAGACAAAGAAGCCCACAATCAATCCTTATAATGATATTATCAATTTAATATATAAACTGTAAAGACAGACTGAAATAGGGAACTAGAGACCTCCATTTTGCTTAAACAATGAGAAAATGTTTTAACCTTAATACCAAAACATTATTGGATCTTAGATTACTGCTTATACAACTAAAACAAGAGTTTGGACTTCTTGGATCCCATTGCACTTGTACAGAGAAGAGTAAGTAAATTACTGGATTATTGAGGATGAAACCATAATAATACTTCATGTAAACATGCTGTTGCAATGTCCTAAATTTGCTATGTTCTGTGAAATTGTTATATTTATGAATCTGATTTGAAACAAATATTTTTGATGCATGCATTATTTGGAACTACATACTTACTGCATTGACAACTGGCAATGGAAATGGATTTTTTGTACTTTTCTCTAAAGCCTGAATATTAATTCTTCAACAATGGACAAATTTATGGAGCAAATTACACAGTGGATGGAAGAACTGATATTATTTGCAACTTATGAACAAGATGCCAATAGATGTAGATTATGCATGGATAATTATTTGAATTATAGTTATTTTCTCTGCAGTTGTTCTATAAAAACTTCATGTATATACATCTATATATTCATGATAAGCTCTTCTATATAAATTTTATGTTGTAACTGAATCTTATTCCCTCTTTTCTTTTTTTGACTATTTTTTAATGTTTCATTTTTTCCATTTTGTTCTGCTTTATTAAATAAATGAAGCAAAATAACTCTCATTGAAACTCTATACTTCTTCATTCAAAACTATTTAAAGTTTACCTTAAATAAAGGTAAAATATTTTTACCTAATAATATTTTTTGCGTCTTCAACATGTAACATATAAATTGTTACTAGACTTTGCATTACACAATGTTAAAGACATACAAAACTGTGGTAAATATGCTTTTAAAATAAGAATACGTACAAATATCCAAAGGGACAGTACTTGTCACATACTATGGGTTTGCATTTCTTAGGCCGTGGGTGGCACTGACAGATCTTACAGTTATGGACATCAGTTTGGAAACCAAAATCACAGTCCAAGGAACAATCTGACATGAGATCAGTACACCGTTCCTCCCCTGTAAAAGAACACAGGAAGTTTAGTAAAAAGAGACAATGATTATTTGTCTCAACAATTAAAGGCATATGGATACAGAATTCTCATCTTTCCGCAGTCACCTACAATGGTATGATTTCTACTATATTGTCTGATTAACTAAATTCCAGATTTTAAATATTCTCAAAGTGGCTTATAATATAAAATATACTATTCAGTATCAACATAACGTTTTCATGAAATGATACATAAATTTTAAATAAATTTATGGACAAGGCAGTTATGCTAATAAAATACATTAATGGGTTTTATTTTCATATTGCCCTGCCCTTGTGCTTTTTCTTGATCATTCTTCTTTGCATTCAGAAGACAGCTAAGCAATAAAAGGAAAGAAAATTCTTAGGATTTTGATACTAATGACTGGAAATTAACTTGCTAATTGGAAAGCTGACCATTACAATATTTTAAGATAGCTCTATGCTTTACCTGGTGCTGCCTAAGAAGTCAAATGTTTTCAGTGTCTCATCTTTAAGGAGCTGAAAACTGCAAGTTATAGCCCTTGTATGCAAAGTTATTTTAAAAAACTGACATGTCAATAATATTAACAATGATGTTTTTATTATAGTTTAAATGTTCCTAGGACAGCACTGTTAAAGAAACTTTGTGTTTATGCAAAACAAAAGAGCAAAGTAGCCATATTCCTCAATGTTATAAAAAGATAAACAATAACCTTAAATTACCAGAATAATGGCCTGCATTGAGGACAGGCAAAAAGGGGCTGGAAGATGAGAACCCAAAGGACAGAATTTTGAAATCAGCTGGAAGCTGGGGCATTAGATAAGCAGTATAGAACTTTTTCTTCCCTGCAAAACTCAGAATTGCATTAATAGTAATCAGTATTCCTTCAAGCCTGAGGCCTGAAAGTGACAATCTTTCAAAAGCTCTCTCGGGTTTGAAAAGTGTCAGCTATAATTACATGTTAAAGTCTTCCACAATGTTAGCTATTATGATAGTATTGCTTTTTGATTTTTTTCTTCAAATGATCCAATATGTTTTATAGCTTTTGTTCCAATATGTAAAACTGCTACGACAAATCATCTGTAATTATTTTTAACCTCTTCAGGTATTTAACAAGAAGAATCTATGCTATAAACAGCTTGATTAGCCTATGTAACAGAGATGAGAAAATGTTTTGGATAGTAGACAAACAAGGTAACTGAACATAGTATTTGTACTTACTAGTTTTACACTGGCAAATGCGACAATCATTTTGATCTACTTTGAAGTCATAAATACAGTCTGTCTCTTTTAGTGTACAGTTCACCAGAGGAGGACATGTAGGTGGACCTATTGTGATGTAGGTTGGCTCTAATGAAAAAGGGAACATATGGTTATAAATTACAAATCTTTGATATAGTGTATCATATTAAATTCTAAAAGTCGCTAGTGGAAATGTGGGAGGCAGGTTAAGAAATGTGAAATATAAGCAAGCTAGCAAAAAAAACAACAAATAATAAGGCTTTGATATATAGACTATTCCTTTAAAGGCCTGAAACCATAATTCAAACTCAGATGTAGTTATCACAGGAGTTCTCTAAAACCATTGCTAATAATGGGGACACAAGTTTTACAACTCAGCAAGACTTTTGGTGGTGCAGTACTGGAAGAAGGAAGACTTGCCAACTATTGAAGAATGGACATTAAAAGTCATAAACTTAGCAGAGATGGCTAAGATATCAGCTTATTTGAAGGACTATTCTAATGAAAGATATATTTTGGAATGGAAAAAGTGGATTATCTATATTCAGAATAAGTATTGCTCTAGAAGGTTTCAAGTAGTTTTTGAATGAAT
>JANHZT010006946.1:366083-402775 GCA_032468215.1 Stegonotus admiraltiensis | reverse complement strand
TTGAGCCTGGTGAGATTTGAACTTGCAGTAATTGCAAGCAGCAGATGTTAATAACAGTGTTTTTAGTCCACTGTACTTCCAAATCAATTTACATGTTCATGTTCATTAATAAAAGCCCAACAGAGTTTAGGACTGAGACAACTAAGAAATGACTTTTTACATAAGCGGCAGTGTGGACATACTAAACTTACTTGTTTATCCATTTTTAAAATTTGGGTAAAATTGGTTTTAGTTTGTTGTAAACTTTTAAGCTGATACTATTGGTAGCTATATAAAGCTGTACTTTTTAAAACTTGAGTTACCCTTGCCCTTGCATTAGAATTATTTTTAATGAGTAGTATATTTAAACAAACAAATTGTGTTATAAATTGCAAGTAACAGATTTATGAAAAAAAGAGAATGCTTTATGTGCTAATTATAACCTAGAGGTAATTAAAATCCTTAAGAGTTTTTTAAAGAAAGGAGCAGTGCAAGTTATTCAGGAATAAAATCCCACTGACCCGATCAATGCTGAAAATTAAAGCTTTTGAATTAAATTAGATCTAACAAGAAGCTTTTTCAAACTGAAGTTAGAAAAGGAAGTGTATTAATAAAATCTATCAATCAGACAAACTCTTCAATTTTACTTTAGAATTCTTTTAATTATTGCAATAAATTATAGGAACAGTTTAACAATATATATTTTAGCAATTAGGATAGAATTTTAATGAAGACAAAATTTTATTTTACCCAATTCCCCAAAATTGCTTAGCATTGATGATTTATTGATCTCAGAAATTTAAAAGTTTGCCATCATATAAATAGCCCCCATCCGGATATGTGATTATCTGCCATCAAGTCATAAGCATAGGTAGGTCTTCACTAGAATAATTTGTTCCTATACTGGCCCTTCAGATCTTCTGCACCCATTAACCAGTGTAATTAAGTCTCTCCACCGTGCTGCCAATCATCTTTTTCTCTTATCCTTTCTAGAATTATGGACTCTTCAACAGAGCTGCATCTTTACACAATGTGCCCACAGTATGACAACCTGTGCCTGATCATTTGTGCCCCAAGTGAAAATACTGATTGATTTGTTCTATTATCTATTTGTTTTCTTAGCTACTCATAATATTATGAAGAATTTTCTCCAGTACCACGGTTCAAAAGCTTCAATACTCTGTCCTGTTTCTTTAAAGTTAACCTTTTCTTCAAATGGTGTCATAGGGAAGACCGTTGGGTGCATGTTTCCCATACATACATTGTGGCTTTGGAATATATTTTCCAAAACCTTCATAGTTACCTACTAGTGTAGCCATGGTGTATTTCCTGACTACTGTTTTTTTAGACAGAAGCTATCCACCACTTCAATATCTTCATTGTCAAAATCTAAGGCAGATTGCTGGCCCTGTTGTTGTTAGTTTTGTTTTCTTTATATTTGCATTTAAATTTGCATTTAAACTCATGCTGTTCCTTCATTTTTATTACTAGAGCTTGTAGATCATTCACATCATTCAGGCATATGATCATCCCCATAGTGCAGATTATTCCTCTAATTTTAAAACCACATTCAACTTCCGATCCATCCTCCTTCAATGTTCAGTATCTAGGGTGAATAAATAAAGAGAGACTACATGGCCTTATCTCACTCCTTTGCCAACCTAGAGCTATTCAGATTCACCACAGACTGTCTATATTTTTCCTTCATATCCTGTTTATAGATATTTATGAGAACAATGAAATATTCTGGAATTCTCATTTTCCTAAGAAGATTCCACTGCTTGACATGACTGACACAGTCAAGGGCAATGAAACATATATTGACTTTGTTTTTAGTGTTCTTTAATTTTTCTCAATTATCCAGAATGCATCAACAATATTGCTTCTTGTCCCTTAAGTCTTTTCTAAAATCAGTTTGAAGATCTCCAATTTGTGTGGGATCATCCTAAACATAATTTTGCTGGCATGTGAAATTGAGGATATTCAGCAGTAACTTGCATGTTATCACATCCTTTCCCCCCCTTTTTTTGGTACTTGTATATAAATTGTCCTTTTGCAAACTGTTGGCCAAGGTGTTATTCTCCAGAATTTCTGGTACAGTTTGCTTGGAACCATACTCAATTCTTTTTCTGTTACCTGTCGTATTTCTACACATCACTTTGTGATCATTTCTGACTTGGTAATGGCCATAGTGATGATCCAGCTTCACCTAGTTCTCAGTGGTTCTTGTAATATTCTACAATATATTGACAGAATATCAGTATAGGCTACTTCTTCCATCTTAGTTTGATCTTCCCTGCTTCAGTTATTTGTCCATTAGCATCCTTTAGAACAGGGGTCACAAACCTTTCGGACCTCAGGGACCACTAAATTCATAATTTTAAAATCCCGTGGACCACTAATATGATCTGCCTAATGACCGGCTGGGTGGGTGGGTGGTGGCTAGGTGGTCATGTGACTGAGTGGGCATGGCCAACTCAATGTCACTCACATCAATGGGCGCCTCGCTGGCCTCTACTCACCCCTCCCAGCCACTCCTCGCCTGCCCGCCTGGCTCTTTAGGGCCCTAACAGGAAGCAGTTGTTGAAGCTAAGCAGCCACCACAAGAAAGAATTGGCAAAACAGCCGGCTCAGTTCAAATTGGATCTGAAGGAGACTCAGCAGAAGTACCTGAGGACTACGAGCATAGGCTTTCCAAGCAGTGGGAAGACCTGGATGAGTGCAAGGCCAGGTACCGGCACCTGGAGGCTCAGCGGGCTGAGATGGTCAGCCAGTTCAAAGCCATGGTGCAGTCCCACTGGAGCAACACCCTCTGGCTCTTTGCCACCAGTGGCATTTCCCTCCAGCCTTCATCCAAAGCTCTGCACCAGGAGGCTGAAGCAGACCCCAAATCAGAATTTCTGCCCCCCTCCAACCCGCACAAAAAGATCCTGAATGGGGAGACTGCAGCAGCACAAATGTTCATTGCACGTATCCCACCCAGAGGCCGTAGTTTGAGGGCCCTTGATTTACTGCAATATAAAAAATGCAAATAATTTTTCTGCGGATCACCAAAATTTTCTTGTGGACCACCAGTGGTCCACAAACCACCAGTTGATGACTGCTGCTTTAGAATGCTAATTTGAAGTTAGAATTACTATTTATATTAAATTATAGTATATATCAAACAAGCTAAAAGTTAACAAAAAGGTTCCCTGAATCTGAAATCAAGTTAAGAAGCATTAGGTTGGTAAACTAATCAAATATTTACAGAAACTT
Source organism: Stegonotus admiraltiensis (assembly GCA_032468215.1). Lineage (NCBI taxonomy): Eukaryota > Metazoa > Chordata > Lepidosauria > Squamata > Colubridae > Stegonotus > Stegonotus admiraltiensis. The sequence goes on along the minus strand of JANHZT010006946.1, from coordinate 399,538 downwards.
TAGGTCCAATTAAGTTTTTAGGTAGCAAATAATTCTGATCTTTCAAACTGCTTCCTATAAGAAATTATCTGCTGCAAGTACTTCTAAGAAAAATAAACCTATTCCTTATAACATACATTTACCATTTGCAAAAATACGTAAAATATTTTAATTTGCTACCAGATACAATTGTTCTGATTTTAAAATATCAGCATTTCTGCTAACAAGTAGTAGTAAAATAATATTTTCTAGATTCAACTGGTAATTTAAGTTTATTTTTAGTACTGTATTTTTACTGAACTTAGTAAACGTATTATAAATTACTCATCTTTTATGAACCAGCCATACACTAACTTGTACTGCAGAAACTTCTGCATAAAAAATGGACTATTTCTGAAAGGGTAAATTTTTAATCAAGATGTGGGAGTAAATGAGCATGTATGCTAATGTCTAGTGGCTGAATTCTGAAAAGAAATGCAGTGTATATAAGATACATAAGACAAAATTTGAATTTAGTAAATAAGTGAATTGTATCAGTTGTTATTATGGCAGGTCTACATAAATAGAAATAATATCAAATATTTCTTTGATGATAATGCTTAATATTACTTATCAGATTAAAAAAAAGAGAAAAGTCAAGAAATATTACAGAGGTATAAACATACATCAAGTCACGTGGGAAAGCTTATATTATATAATGGAATAATATGTAAAACCAGCAATAGTGTCTATTCTCAATATATGTGGTAGATAATGTGTAAATCCTAATCGTATCACAGTGTTCAGTAAACAACTTTGGTAGAATATTTGAACTGTGAACAACATTAAAGGATATTATAACAATCTAACATGCTACTATTAAAACATGTTATTGTTGTCCATGAAAGGTTGTAGCTGGTAAACCAACCTGAACTGAGACATTTCCAGCCACTGTAGCCCCCAAATCCCTGGCTCTGCACTATTCTGATGCAAACATCATTTATAAATATTAGTATTTTCTTTATTTCTTGGCATTCTTATTCTGTTATTAATGTCATATCAACTATCTCACTTTGGAATGAACATGTAGAGCTAGATGACATCTTTATCCAAACACTGGGTAGCCCCATCACTTTTTAAAAACTCATAGTGAATTTTCATTACATTCTTATTTTAGTATCTTTCTTGCACCCTGTTCCATGAAGGAGAAAAGATTATGCAGCTGGAAATGGATTGACTACTGCAATGCTCTCTACATGGGGCTGCCCTTGAAGACCACTTGGAGGCTTCAGCTGGTGCAGAATGCGGCCGCGTGGGTAGTGATGGGAGTGTCCCGACACTCTGTTACACCCCTCCTGCGGGACCTGCATTGGCTACCAGTTGCCCTCTGGGTGAGATTCAAGGTGCTGGTAATTACCTATAAAGCCCTACATGGCTTAGACCCGGGGTACCTGGTGGACCATCTGCAGCCAGAGACAGCTCCCCATCGTCCGGTGCGTTCTCACAGGGAGGGCCTCCTTGGGGTCCTGTTGGCCAGACAGTGTCGGCTGGTGACTCCTAGGGAGCGGGCCTTCTCTGTGGGCGCACCTACTCTGTGGAATCAGCTCCCCCTGGAGCTCCAGGTGGCCCCTGACCTCCGCTCTTTCCGACGTGACCTCAAAACATGGCTATTTGGCCTGGCCGGATTGGACTGAAGGGGTTTTAAAGGGGATTTTAAGAGTTTTTTACATTTTAAAATTGAATTTTGTGTATTTTATTGTTGTGAGCCGCCCTGAGTCCCTTGGAAAGAGGGCGACATACAAGTCTAAATAATAAATAATAATAAATAAATAAATAAATGTCTTTATATATGTCTTTTCCAAATGTACATATACCCTATGAGAAAATCAGTACTGAATGTTTTTTTTTAGATGCTATGCTTATTCTATTTTATTATAAAACATTATACAATATATTATATAAAATTATATACATATAATTTTGGATTAAAATATTATATATATATATATATATATATATATATGAAAAACAATATTCATACTAATCTAATATCTATAAATCATCAATAAATGAATCATATACATTTAGTTCTTTGAAACTGTCCCATATCCACTGACAGTGCTGTTTTCATTCACAAATATCTCCTGTTTTCCAATTACACTATTTTTCTAAAATTTGGAAAGATAACCATTAGATTTTTCCCTGAATAATGTCAGAATATCTGTACTACAAGGTAAATTATTGTAGAGTTTTTCTTTATAATATGTGAAATATTCTATAACTATTTCCATTATGTTCATTTTCCTTTTATGCTTTTAAAAACAAGTTTATCACTATCTTCTTCCATTCACAGAGATACCTCTTGAGATACAGCAATTTTATACGCATGCCTGAGTCCTAATAAGCTGAGAAAGAGAACAAAAGAAATAATTTCATTTCCCACCCCCCACAAAAATGTAGCTTTTAAAACAAAACAAAACAAACACCCCCGCAGCTCTTCTCACTTCACTGAACAAGACTCAACAAATAAAGCCAGCTACAGTCAGGCTTCTAGCTATTTGAATAGGCAAACAGTTAAGTTTGAAAAAGCCCATATGATCATGTGATCTAGGTTAGTCTTTCAGTGCTGTCTTTGACAAACTGCAGGAGAAAGCCTGAGTGAATAGATGATGAGACAATAAACAGAAAATTACTTGCCATTGCTATACATTTTAGAAATGGAAGAATGTAAGAAAAATTGAATCCTTTAATATTAATATTAGATTTAGGTAATAAGCAGTACACACACACAGACATGCACACAAATTTATTAATGTGTTATTGTAATGTAATTCTGAGAGACACCATTAAAATCATTTCCTAAGTCTAAAACATTATGGAAAAAGAGTCTAAATGGGAAAAATTAACTCACACTGCAGTATTTAATAATGTAAGTTAATGCTGCCGTTTTATTTTGTTATAGCTATTTTAAAATGATTAACGTAACACTTCAAATCACTACTCGTTTTCCTAGTTTCAGGTTTCATTTAATACAATTCTTTAAACCAGGAACTTGTATCTGCCTCTGTAAATATTCAGCAATTTGATTTTTGAGTCAGAAAAGTATTTTAAGTATGCTAAAAGTAAACTTTAATTTTTATTTCAACCCTTTCCTTCTTTAAATATGATTTGCTGAACAATTCTATCTGAGTAGGTCACCAAACATTTAATATTAATAGAGCCAAAGTGTTCGTAGTCTTATCCATGAAAAGCTCACAATGTTGATTTTCCAGTTTTCTCTACCTATTTTGTTTTTTTGTGATAACTAGTCCACTTTCAATCTAAAATTGAAATTGACAAACCTTCTTGCCTCATTAAACACTGTATACACTATATTTTTTTACAGAAAATCTTGAACGTTTTAGAGCCTGCATCTATTTGCAAGAATGGTGAAAAAAATTCTATTTGAAGAGTAGATCAGATTCTATAGAGTTCTAAGAGATCTAAAGGCACTCACAAGAAGAGATTCAAATTCTTTATGCTTTCCTAGGATTTTTAGTAAACCAGGATTGCTTTTCACTCCGCTCAGGACGGCTAAATATACACTGTATATACTGTAGTTCCTTTGTATATACAAAATTCTTAGTCCAAAACCCTTCAAATAATTTGTCCAATCATCCAGATCATGCTGTGTCAAAAAGAAGCATCAATCAGTAACCACCTCTAATTAATCTTGGCGTTCATTTAGACTTTTCAAAACGCATCCATTTTTATTGCCTTTCACTGAATGGATTTCAGTTAAAATATCTAATAACACTATATACTCCTATATATTCTGCCAGCATATTTGATATTTATTGTCAATTAGATTTTGGTTTTTTTTCATAAGCAACCATGTACATACTTTTAATATTATAAAAATACACAAAATCTCCTTTTCTCTCACACCGAATGTTCAATATGTAAGCAGAATAAATGTGAAGGAAAAGTTTTGTTTACTCATGGTTTTTGCCAAGAAAGAGAAAACTTTCTGTTTCCTAGAATACAAAAGTCCATTAGCACAAACAGAACTTTGTATCAATGCCTCACAAAACAAATTTCAGGATAAAAAAGACCAAGGTAAGGAATTTCTTCAGTTCTGCAATGTTTCTTCAGTTCTGATTAAAGGAGGTATTACATAGCTGAACTAGACAATTTAAATTCTGTTTCCAGACTAACCAGAAAAAAAAATCTAGCACCTAATAAGAAGACTTAAGAGAAATACTGCAAAGAATTGCGATGGAAGAAACTGTTATGGATAGGAACAGAGGAGATCATATTTCTACATAACTTATTGGGGAATGTTCAAACAATGGTTGCATTCTCCCAAATAACATGTACTGCTTGCTGATCATCATATATGTTGGTCTGCTCAATTTTATCAACTAAATAGAAAGAGAGCATAACTTAACTTTATTTTCTCATTCATTAGTAGAATAGGCAGGAACTGGATTTCTATGGTTATTCAAAAACCCAGAGTTGGTAGGTGATTACAAGACCTAGAGAGTTAAAGAATGAAATGTACACCCTGTTCAGGGTGTTTTCCTTCTGAAACTTGATTTAGAATTGCTGCAACTGCATGTAGGTGTCGCCACATACCTATGCTGTGAAGGGGTTGATGGGTAAGCATAGGTTGCAGATGGTTACAGACAGGTAGACGTGCACATCTAAATTCCAACTGCACGTTGTGCAGAGGTGTGCACTCTGCATGCTGATTGGTTGATCTGACATCCTGTTCTGTGCTTTGCTGTTTGAGTGCCCCATAGCCAGAACATTAACATGTGCAGATGTATAAATGCAATAGCTATGCAACTGTCCAAATGATAGACATATATGTTCCCCGACGTGCAGTGATGGAGAAGTCTAATCCAGGCTTGAGAGGCATATCTTTCCCTTCATTTTAAACCCAATCTAAAATATTAAGTCCTCCTTCATTCCTTCAAGTAATCTGATATGAACAAAAGATTTTTAGATGAGCTGAAGATTGTTATTTCACACTAAATTCTAAAGCAGGCAGAAACTACTGTTTGTTCAAAAAGCTTAGTACAAAACTTATTTCTGTTTCCTCTCAACGTGCCTTTATGAGCATAGCAATGAAAAATATATTGTGGAATGAATGGGCAAGCAGAAATTTCATATCTTTCTTCAAGGTTCTTTGACGTATTGGTTTTCTTCTGCTTCATGTTTTTTCTAGTTCTCTTTTCTGACATTCCTGATTCCCCCTGCTCTACTTCATCAGCTGATTTTTCACTGGCCTCTTCTATCTTTGGCAACCTTGTTCCAGAACCTGATTCTTAACTAATGCTGCATAGGAAAAGCATTTGAGTAATCTGTTTTGCATAATAAATGTACTGTAAACAGAATTCTTATTTGCAAGCTGTGCAATTTTGAAACTCAAGTCAAAGGGATCCTACGGTTCAAAGCATTCATCAAGCTTCTTCTTCTTTTGGTCCCCCCCCGCCCCCAAATCCACAACCAAAAGCAAAACCTTGAAAGTCCATTATATTGCCATTTGGCTTCACTGACCATACATTTTGCAACTTTGCAGTACAAATGTCACCAAAATTCTGAAGTCTGAATTTTCCTGGAAATCTTATCAATTTTCTCCTCTGTTTTTACTCTATGGTAGGCTTTCTGGTGTTACATTAAGTATGCAAAGTACAGTAATGTGTTTCCACTATAAGTATAAGCTTTAAGGGTATTTCTCCTATTCAGACAAGCAAAAACTTCATACATAAACAGACATGTATTCATTTTTCAGGCATCTGGAAAGTTATTAAGTGACTCCCACAGCATTTTGCATTCCCTAACAATTATTTCTGTTCATGAGAAGGAAAAGAACAGAAAGTTTTTGGCAGGAGAAGTCAAAAAGTAATTTATATAATTTATGTTTATGAAATAAAAATATAATTATTAAGGGGTGCTTAAAATTAATAATATATTGTAAGACCAACCCTTACTCAGATTTTGTGGTTTAAAATGGTAAGTAGGCCAAATCCTAGTGTCTGTTCGTTCTTCCAAAGTCATGAAAAGCAATTCTTGGTAGTGTAGCAGGATAAACAACACAGTCAAAAGGTGGAATATATCCTTGTACAAGATATTATTTTTATAGAGGATAACATTAAATGTAAGCTATAGTTGTAAATGTTTAACATTTCTAAAATATTTTTGCAATATTTAAAAATGAAGTCAAATGCCTCAAAATAAGCAGAAATATTTAGCTAACTCAATAGTTTGTTTGCCTCTGACAGAACTATTTTTAATGATCCTTTTTAAACTTCCGTGCTCTTTGTGGAACATTGTCAATCTTCCAAAAAAAAGTTAAATACTGCCTTCTGCGCTGTAGAATATGCGTTTACTTAAGCTTCCTGGAAAAACATTCATATCATTCCAAGGGTGACTAAATGTTTTCCATCTTCATAGTTAGCATTCCAGACAGCTTTTCTTTTCCCTGAGTTCATTACATGAAAAATACCAGTTCCAAGTTCAGAAATAGAGAATTTCCTTCCTGGTGTCCAAATTCCTAATGCAGCAACAAAATATTTTAGAACTACTTTGCTTACCTTTATCTTTTAATTAAACCTTTACAGAATAAATAGAAGTACAGCGTTTACAAAATTGTAAGATGTCAAAAAAGGGTTCTGGAAACCATTCATAGTAAAAATCTGAATATAGTAAATCTCTGAAGAGAGATTAGTTGAACCCTGTTTTTTATTAAAAAGAAAGAGCCCATTCAGAATCTCAGTTTTTAATATGAAGGACAAAGCAGGTTTGCCATTTTCAAAAGGGATATATATCTTAAAACTACACTGCTGGATTCCAATCTTTACATTTGATTGTCTATAACCGTGATGGTGAACCTATGGCATGGGTGCGACACGTGGCATGCGGAGCCATATTGGTGGGCACACGAGTGTTGCCCTAGCTCAACTTCAGCGTGCATGTGTGCACCGGCCAACTGATTTTCAGGCCTTCTGGTCCCACCGGACGTCGGGAAACTGGCTGTTTCCTGCATACGAAAGGCCTCCGGGGGGTTGGGGAAGGCTGTTTTTGTCCTCCCCAGGCTCCTAGAAAGCCTCTGGAGTCTGGGGAGGGGGGAAAACGGGCCTACCGGGCTCACCATGCCATCATGTGCCAAAAGCAGGGAGAAGTGTGTGTGTGTGGGTTATGTGCACATGCGCGGGACGGTTGGGGGCAACTGAATTATGGATGTGGGCACACGCACCCACAACCCCCCATGCTCCCCCTGGTTTTGGCACACAACGGCAAAAAGGTTAGCCATCACTGGCCTATAAGGTTGTAATACCATATGAATGAGCTACATCTCAAGTCACAATTTGCTATGAATTTCCCTTAAGCATTCAGGCAAGAAATCAAAGTAACAAGTTATGGGCAATGAGAAAGATTAGTCAGGGAAGAAGTTCTAAGGTTAAAAAAAAATGTAAAATACTCATGATCTATCACTAGGCTTCCATATACTGGGTCACTGAATAGCTGCAGTACAACCTTTCTGTCTGTAAGACTCAAGCATGGTATTGAAAACTGAAATACGTATTTTCTGAAGCCTGAAAAAAGGAAAACGTGGGGGATAAATTAGAAAAGGTCTTATGTTCACTTTCAGGATTGGTGAATACTTCCTAAGAGTTTTACAATGATGTTGTAAACAAGCCAATTTAGCCTTTACCTCTTATATCTAAGATTCAGAAAACCTACTACAGATAATCCTTGATTTACAGCAGCAATTGGGAATTTCCATTGGTAAAAACCACATCACTTAATAATGACAATCCCTGCAAGCCCGGTTGCTATTGTCCAGAGTTGATACTGAGATGGGCAGCATATAAATTACCCACATGCACACACACACAATCCCATGGTGTTTAGGTGAGGCAATTTCCTGCTGACTTCCCACAACCAAAGTCAGTGGGGAAGCCAGTGGGAAATTGAAAATCCCAGGTAAGTGGGTTGCTGCTGGATGGAGAAGGACTTAAGGGGATGTAGGAGAGGTGTGCAAGTAATTGGGGAAGGAGGGAGGTATTCAGGGGAAGGTTGGGGATGGTGTGCAAGGGCAGTCAGGGACAGTGTGTAGGGGGATACGTGTATGGCACTGTGCAGATCGGGGAGGGTGTAGGACAGGGGTCCCCAAACTTGGCAGCTTTAAGACTTGTGGACTTCAACTCCCAGAATTCTCTGGGAGTTGTAAATGGTGACTATGCGATTGCAAGGCACTTGGTAACCAGTCATAAGTGTGAACACTTTGCCAAGCACCCAGATTGTGATCACATGATTGCAGATGGTACTGAGATGGCTGACATTCTGAGGACCAGACGTAATCAATCAGGGCCGTTGTAAGCTTGAATGATTTCTGAAGATATAGTCGTAGCTTGAGCGCTATGAGTAAGGCAGGAGGACAGTCCTCCGTAAAGCTGATATCTGATCAAATTTGACTGACCACATGACAATGTATTATCATCACCCATTCCATGAAAGCTGTAGATCCAAGTGAAAAAAGTTTGAATAATAAAATTAAAGTGGGTCTGAAACTCTACCAAGTGAGAGAGAAAAAAAGATAGTGAAAACTGGCACAAACAAATGCTCAAATTAATTACAGATGTATAGATTTTTCAAAGAATGTCATGTCTCCCCCTTTGTTTTGCAGATAATACGGCAGCAGCCTGTATTATCTAATGTCTAATGCAGTCATACAAAACCTTACTCTGCTCCAAAATGAGTTCTATTCATTGCAGTTAAAGCTGATGGCACACGTTTTTCTGTTATTAGATAAGGGAAGGGCTTTTGTTATGTTTTTAAAAATAGGAACACTATAATCAAAGCTATCCACCCATTCCCACAAAAAAGATAGGTAATTAATTTTTTTCATGTCTGACCTTCACACATTGGGCAACACTCTCCTGGAACCTTTACAGGATTCAAGCAACTTTGTCCACAGGCTGTGGCCACACAATGGGACTCTCCATTGATGCACTGGCAGAAAGTACAATCATCTTCCCTCCAGCGGTCACCATGTGCTTGAATCTGACTATTAGCATAACATCCTGCAGGGTTGCTAATTGGAGAAATGGAATCTGAAAGCAAAAGAACCAACCAACCAACAAAAAGCCCTACAATTAAACAAAGCTTAAATAGTTTAATTCACCTACAGTGATTAATGAATATTCCATGTTGATAACAATGGGTTGACGTTCTCAGAATTCATTAAGTCAAGATCAGAATTTATATACTGCAAGGCCACATTGTTATTGGTGCAACTGCAAGGCTATATACAGGTAGCTGTCGACTTACAACAGTTTGTTTAGTGACCATTCAAAATTAGAATGGCACTGAAAACAAGTAACTTATGACCGTTTTTCACATTTACAACCATTGCAGTATCTCCATGGTCACAAGGTCAAAATTAAGACGCTTGGAACTGACTCATATTTATAATGGTTGCAGTACCATGGGGTCATGTGATCACCTTTTCCGACCTTCTGACAAAGCAAAGTCAATGGGGAAGCCAGATTCACTTAACAGCCATGTCACTAACTTAACAACTGCAGTAATTCACATAACAACTGGGGCAAGAAAGGTCATAAAATGGGGCAAAATTCACTCAACAAATGTCTTAATTGGGCTCAGTTGTGGCTGTAGGTTGACGACTACCTGTACTTTAAAACTGTCAAAAAAACCTGAATGTTATGACAATTAATTATTAGTAGTACCTAATGTGACGTAGTCTGTTTTCATAGGAAAATAACAGAAATATGCTTTTATAGGAAATATTTGTGAGCAATGGAGATTATATCAAATTACAATTAGCCTTGCATTATTAATCAGAGTTGTGCATAATGACAATAGTGCATATACAATTGTATATAAATGTATTAAATATATAAATAACTGAATTCATTTAAGTTGGATCAATGTCAATTTTCTTTCATATCACCTTTTAACTATTGCTATAAAATATTATATTTAACTTTTAAGGTTCGTCAATTCCTGAAGCCAAGCCACAACAACAAAAAATTACCTTCGCATACTGGACAGCACTCTCCTTCTGGTACATAGTATCTATCACAGTGTAGTTCGCCACATTGTGCGGAGAAACAAATAGATACACCACCCTGGCATTGACAAAACCGGCAAGTGTCCATTCGGAACATGTCTCCATCATTGTATTCCACGCTATTAAATATACACGCTGGCTTCACTTCTAAAAATAGCAAACAGGGAAAAGATATTTTTCATGGAGATGTTGCACAATATTAAATTAGCTGGTCTTAATTCAGACAAGAATCAGTACTTCTGTTAAACTGGGTTTTTGGTTTCAGAGTTTCTGGGGTATTTTCCATTTAAATATATATTGATATATCCAATTCTTTCTCAGAGCATGCTTCATTGTATATACAAAAGATTTTATGGCACTTGTAGTGCTCGTAAAGGAATGGGTGATCAATAGTAATGAATAAATCTATGAATTTTCATATGCTTTTTTTTTCCAGGAAAGGAAAAGTTTATTGAAAAATCTGCCACGTGCTGTATTTACACATCAGAGTATGCCATAAAGTACAGTATGCATATTACAATAGCATATCCCGTCAAGCCTAAATCAAACAACTATTATCACAAAAATATTTCCAACTGGCCAGGAAACAGAAATGCAACAGGTACCACATTCCTTGCCTTCATTAATAGTTAATAGTTGGAAGTAGACATTCAGTGTAATTGACTAACCTTCCCTACTTCTATGTTCTAAAATTAAAGGTGCGGGTAATGGAAATCTGTGCCATTATTTCCCCAAATTTAGCTTGATGACAGAATTTAAATTTGAGTAGAGGGGAATATACAAGAGTGGCCTGAAGAGTTCAGCTGTTAAACTCGAGTAGGTTTGAGGATCTCAAGAAAGGTCAGCTAACTGTAACTTATTTATTTTTATTGTATTTTTGCTCTTAGGATTTCTTTGTCTCAGGTGCAGAACATGGTCCTCTTTGGATGATGACTACTACTTTTATATTTTTATACAATGAGACTGGGAACTGATCTTACAAGTTGTAACATTATTAGACTCATAATTTCTAAGTGAACATGAACACCTTTCCCTCATATCAAATGCAACATAAAATCCTTAATTGTGCAAATAATTTTTTTCTTGAAGGGTCATAAGGACAAGATATACAAATATAGTTGCAGGAAAAAGGTCAAAATATGGTAACATACTACCTATTGTTTCCCACAATTTAAAGACAGAAAGCTAAGAATACATACAACAGTTGCCTGTGGTCCCAGCATTACAATACCCATTTTTTACCATTTCATAAATACTGATTGTAATCCAATAAGAGGCTCTGATATTATACAAACTTTACAAATAAATGAATGACCAAAAAAGAATAAACTATTTAGTAGTATCAGAAGACAATGGAAAATGCACAGCTTGTTATACCATCAGTTTGCTTTCTTAGATTAGTACTGCAAATTTTTTTAAAAAAATATTCCTATTAGTACAGCAAAAAATAGGAAAAGAAATTTAAATAAACTTGCTATTTACAGGTATTACATCTGTTCTATAATCAAATATATCATAACTACTTAAATGGAATTACTACTAATTAATAAAAAAATCCTGGACTATAATTGCTTTCTTTACTATCATTATTACACCAAGAAATTACAGAAATACTTCTGGGGCAGCCTTAAAAGAGTCAGACAAAAGACACTGCATCAATTCATCTATCGCTATCTACTTTTTTGTATAGTTATATTAATGCTTATGTGCTTTGAAAAAAATATTCAGCATTTTGAATAGTATTTTAAATATTGTATAATTTAAAAATAATCATTGTAGTATACTTTAATTTCTTGTCTTCTGAAGTCTTATACTCAAGACAGCCTTGATTATAGTATATATTATTGTATAAAAATAAGAAATTGATGTTGTAATGTGATTATTTTCTACTGTGCTAAAAAGAGCTGGAAGCCAACACTTTCTTCTTCTGTTTCCCTTTCTACTCCACAATTTCTCATTTTCCCTTTCCCCTCCCCTAATTTCTCACTATTTTAATTTTCCTTTGGATTTTATATTCCAATAAACTAATAATTTTTTTGATACAGATTTAAAAAAGACAGCTTTGAGATGGTTAGTAGCATAATGCTTTTGAAAATGTAAGATTTTTCAGTTTATAATCTAGAACTTTCATATCAAATTTATATTTGCATACTAACTGCTTTCATAAATTTTATTTGCATCTAATGAATGTTATTTATAATTGATGAAGTGATTTTAAATTACTTTTAAAATTTAAATATCTTTTATGGATTTATATTCAGTATTAATACTTGTACAGTTTATAATTTCATTGATGATGACCATGATGATGTGCCTTCAGGTCACAGTCTTGTGGTTTCTAGCCTGGTGCCTTAACTACTAAACCAAACTGACTCTATAATTTCATTAATATTGGAATAATTTTCTTTGCCCAGGATTACCGATAAATTACCATAAATCCAATTTTACTTGGTTACACCATACTATACTGACATAAAGGATGAGCGTTTGCAAAAACATTCTGAGTCTTAATAGTAATTTTGCATAGTTACTCCATTTTGCCGATAATAAATTCTATTAGAATGCGATGTCACTATTTCTACTTATTCACATTATCATTTTAATTAATTTCACAATAAATTATTTTCCCTACAGCAAGAGGCACTAAATGGGAATGTTGGGAGGCCTTCACAAGCATATGTTTTCATTTCTGATAAGCCCATTTTGGAATGGTTATTCAGATGGTCCTTGTTTACTGACTGCCTCATTTAGCAACCATTCAAAGTTATGCTGGTGTAAAAAAAAAGAGTTGTGACTAATCTTTGCATTCATGACCACTATAATGTCCCGTGGTCACAAGACTGCTATTTCTTTGCTTTGCAACTGGCTGACACAAACAGTTAAATGGAGAAAGTGGGATTAAAATCACCAGTTACAGCCATGTGATGTTTCACTTAATGACTGAATACAAAGTGAGACTTTAAGCCTGTTGTGATTATGTGATTTTCCACTTAGCAACTTGGCACTTAGCAACAGAATTGCCGTTCTCTAATGTGATCAGTAAGCAAGGACTACCTGTACATTCAAATGGGACTGCTTGTCCTTCATCAGTGGCAAATCAGAAAGTGTGTGGGCATGTACACCCAAATATATTTGCGTATTATGTGCGTATGTATGTACAAACAGAAACAGAGGTATAAAAACAAAGACAAAACAATTTCTGATTTCTGCTCTCTTCAGCTACAGTGGAGTAGAATGCACTACATGGAACTCTTTAGCTAAAGTTGAAAAATGTCAATTTTTCTTCAAGTTGGTGCTTTGTGGTTTGAAGATACATTTATATTTTAGCCACTTTGATAAATACATATTAAGTGATTACTGACATCTGCTAAGATAAAACTTCGCCTGAAGTACTGTTTAATATTTTAAAATGATCTCTTCCTAAGAAAGAGACAGAGGTGATGTCTCCTGCCTCAGGAAGCATTCCAGAAGCTTTAACCAAACTGTACAGGAAACAATTCCACAGAAAGATCTGTATCAGTAGTTGCAAGATCTGACTCATGTCACAACACAAAAACACAAGTCTTTTAGTTAAAACTTTTTGTTCCCCACACCCTTCCCTGTGGCTTATTTTTTTAGCTGAAACTATGGGCAGCATACTTTTTCAAAACTCCAACCATATGTGTCAGCATGCTCCTCAGAAAACACTACTTGAGTTTATAAGCAAACTATGAGTCCATGAGTTCATATGAAGTAAAGAAATAAACATACAGTAATGCAAATTAACCTATGTACAAAAGGTTAACCTTTTTAACCTATGTACAAAAGATTTGCAACATAAATTTTATGAGAGGAAAATGGACCTATTACATTTTTAAACATATTTTTTTACTTGTTTGCTGCATAGTAAGGAAGATATCAATGTTATTCATATACTAGTATCTCAAAATGTTTAGTCCAAATACACTGTCAACATAACATACCATTGACACATTCAAAGACATCACAGCACTTGCCAGGTGTTCCGTCTCCACGTGACACTATTTGGGGGATGAAGCCTGGCTCGCATTTTGGAACACCACATAAACCTGAGAGACATTCGCACCTGAAACCGAAGCATTGAAAGCTCCATAAATAAGTGAAGCAACACATGGGATGGAAAAAACAAACAGAAAAAAAGCAAATTGTGAAAGCCAAATGGTTTTCCTCTGTTACATAATAAAAGGACAACATGACCGTTATCAACACAACACAATTAAAAAAAAGAATGTTCAAAGGACAATGTTCAACTTTTATCTGAAGACTGGTGTTCCAAATCCCACTGTAGCTGGGGGAGGTCTAAATGTGTTAAAAAGTCACTAATGTTTTCAATTACCGTATTTTTCAGAATATAAGACGCAATTTCCTCCCCCAAAAAGTGGGTAGAAATATGTGAGTCTTATACAGCGAATGTTGCTGAAGCCCCGCCCACCTGCCAGCTCCCACCCTTCAGCCTCTGCCTCCCAGCAACTTGCCTCCTTGCAGCTAACAGCAAACAGTCTCGTCAGCTTCAGCACAGCCTGATTTAGCACGAGCAGCTGATTGGCAGTTGGATCTGCCTCCTGGAATACTGCCTATCAACTGTTCTAGGCTGTGGGGATCGCCACCGCCCATCGCCACTGCCACCTATCACCGCCTCCACGTGCCCCATTTTTGGCCTCTGCATACCCCATTTTTGTACCATTCCAGGTGGCACGGATCGCCACCTATCCCTGCCGCCTGGAATAGGCTGAAAATAGGGTGTGCAGACGATAAAAATGGATGGCGACATAGTGATCCCCGCAGCCTGGAACAGCTGATATGCGGTATTCTGGGAGGCAGATCCAACCGCCAATCAGCTGCTTGTGCTAAATCAGGCTGTGCTGAAGCTGACCAGTTTAGTATCACTAGCAGGTTCTAGGTTTAAAGGACATGAAATGTATAATAAGGTAGGAGAGGTAATCAAGTTTTCTATATCTTCTACTATTTCCAATTACATCATCAACATACCTATCAAATTTCCCTATCATTTATACTTTAAATTGCTTAAGACTGTTTAGCATGGGAAGTTGCATAGATTTGAAAGCTTCTATACTCCTAGACATTTTCTGGACAGTTTCTTTTTTCAATGTAACGTATTTGTATAACTAACCTTAAACTGTCAAGATTTAATTTACTAATAAGAAATATTTAGGGTGAGAGTTCTGATTACAAGTAGCCAAGTAGCATTAGAAAGAAAGAACATATGTCAGTGTTTACTTAAATATTTACAAATGCCTTTTCAAATTCTTTAATTTAGCAGAATGAAAAATCCTGTAAACAAATATAGAAAAGACAAACTTGTATTGTCTAAAACTAAAGGTGAGGATTAAAGTGACCATCCATTTTTTTAAAATACAGGTGGAGGCCATTTATCAATGGAAGTGGATTAACCTCTTTTTCCTTCTGTATTTAATAAGGAAATTCATATTTGCCATTCTAATAATTTGTAATTAATTTAAGCTTGATGACGGGGCAAGATTAACTTAAATTCTTGACATCCTTCTGGTCAAAAAGACCTCTAAATGGCCTAATTTCCTAATAGAACTATTAGGAAATGCGGGTTAAAATGATTGTGCTGAGGACAAACCTAATCCAATGCAATAATGCTCACAATTATGGCTAAATATGCAGTATCCTGCCTGCTGAGCCTTGAACCTCATCAATCAGCATTTCATAGCAATATTGTCACAAATACAATACTATTTAGAGCTCTGTCAGCACAAAGTGTGTTTATACTTGAAGTCCAGCTAGCACATCCACAGCAATTTAGCAATTTCATTAAAATGATTGAAATGGCTCTGTGAATTAAACTCTGCATCTTTGGAGCATGTGACATTGTGAGACACATAGAAAAGGATAAGATTTGTGTTGAGATACTGTTGCTGTCAACCTGACTTCCCCTTCTTCCAACTCCCAGTTACCACTGTGCTCCACAGTATTCTATTATAATGGTATGGAGGATTTTCTTTTTGTTTTCTGCCAAGAATCTAATAATTATAGTTCTAGTTATTTTCTTATACACAGATAAAAATCCAATCTCTATTTCATGAACCTGACTACATGGCATTCAGTATATCAGCCTGGTGGGACAGCCTGTTTCCCCCTTACAATTGGTTTCTGCTTGCTCCCTTTGTGAGCAAAAAAAAGATCTAATTTCATTATTTGCCAAAAAATGGATTATCAATATTCCTATTGAAAAATATCCACAATAATACTGTGCAGAATGTGTTCAAGTTACCGTATTTTTCGGAGTATAAGACACACCTTTCCCCCCCCTAAAAGAGGGTGAAAATTTGGGTGCATCTTATACACTGAATATAGCCCCGCCCAGCCTCTGAAACAGAGGTTTCAGAGGCTGAAAAAAAAGCAAGGTGCAGAGCTCACAACCAAGGAACCTGTTGCTAAAGTTCACCTCTGAGAACAGCTGATTGGGGGTATTCCGGGAGGCCATCCACCTGCCAATCAGCTTTTTTCATATTTTCCTCCCCAAAAACTAAGGCACATCTTATACTCGGTGCATCTTATAGTCCGAAAAATATGGGTGTCTTATAAAGTTCTACAACATCATCAAAACTTTGTTTCTAGACATTCTTGCTCAACTTTTATCATATAAAAGTCCTACCAACATTGTCAGCTGAGATTAAACAAATGTATTTTTGAAACAGTGATATTAAACTTCTGGAAACTTTAAGAACAGAGAGGAATGGCTGATCAGCCTCTATATCTTTCAGCATTATTCATTATTATTTTTGACTATTATTGTGTTTCACTGGCTCTTTGAAGGCACTGACTGAACTCTTTCTTCAATAATAATAAACTCAGAAATTCTTTTGTAAAATGGAATCTTGATTGATAACTGCTGTGGGAACATTGAGAATCACAGCAGCACAACTAACGAAATAGTCAAGTGAACAACAAAATCTCAATGTTTAGATACTGAGAAAGTGAGAAAATGTATCAATAATACAGTTTAGATTAAATAAACCATAGGTAGGAACAGATATAACATGTTCTATGGTTAATTGAACAATAACATTGTAGACCAGAGGTCTTCAAACTTGGCAGGTTTAAGACTTGTGGACTTCAGCATAGCTGGCTGGAGAATTCTGGGAGTTGAAGCCCACAAGTCTTCCTGCTAAGTTTGAAGACCTCTGTTGTAGACAAAAATAGAAGAAAAGCAATAATGACATTTCTGGTGTTTTGGGAAACAAAAGACAGCAACTTAAATTAGAATTATTCAAGCTAAAGCTGATCTTAAAGTATAGCTTACTATACAAGGTTTTCTTCAGTGGGGCTGAAATGTGCCATCAAGAGCAAGACTATTTATACCGATCTAATGAAATACGTTACTTCAAAAAGAATGATAAATGATCTAGCACTTTTTTTCCACATATCAGATTTTTAACGCTCTTTTCATGTTATTTAAAAGTTTACAGAAAAAGAACACAACTAGATTTATGAAATTCATGGAATGATTAATTAAGCTATCCTTTAAGCAGATATCTAATTCCAGTCTTTAGAATATTACCATCACCTGATACATATAGACAACACTGGAGAAAATAAAAAAAATATTAATAGATGATGATAATTCAATATGCTGAATTATCATCAGAGAGATGCAATTCTTTTTTTGGACGTGCACAAAAGAAGCTCTCTGAAAATAACATCAAACTGTATGATAATAACTGCTATTAATATGTGTTATATATTGAAAACAACTTAAGATATTACAAATCTTAAGGAGCTGTTGTGGTGCAGTGGTCAGAATGCAGTATTGCAGGCTAATTCTGCCAACTGCCAGCAGTTTGATTCGCACTGGCTCAAAGTTGACTCAGCATTCCATCCTTCCAAGTTGACAAAATGAGGTCCCAGATTGATGGGAGCAATATGCTGACTTCATAAGCTGCTTAGAGAGGGCTGTAAAGCTCTGTGAAGTGGTATATAAGTCTAAGTGCTATTGCTATTGCTAAATAGAAGCAACTGCATAAATTACTGAATTCTGAAATAAAGGCACATCAGATGTTTTTTTTAAAGAAACTCACCAAAGTGAAATATACTTTATTTTATATAACTTTGCATTACTTAATAATTTTTGCAAACATGTTTCTCAATGATGAACCCAGGCTGAAGTTTTAAAATCATTTAGATGAATGAAACAAGGCTAATTGTGATGAACTCAGAGCTCTGTTAATACTTTATTCTTTAAGTATGCACAGGTATGTGCTGACAAAGTCTTCATCTTGACTGCAAGGACAGAAGCAGGGGTAGAGGATTATTGTACAGTAGAAGCCAGTCTTACATTTTTCCCCCTACAGAAAATGTACTAGCAAAGCTCACTTAAGAATATTCTACAAGTCTATAACAGGGCTAAAGTCAGGAAGAATCTTGGGACCACCATACATTTCAAAGATCAGTTTCTAGACAGTTTCAAGATTCTTGGTTCTCTCCCCCCCCCTCCAAATGGTTAAAGTGGTGCCTGAATAATCTATCACAAAAAGAGCACGCTATTTTTAAAGTGAAATGCTATATTTGAATAATATAATGCATCACATGTTATATCTTACAGCTGTTCATCTAAAAAAACCATATACAGTTCCTTGACATATAGGATTTGCAAATAAATCTTGGTACTAAGACAACCCAACATAATACTTCAAAGATTTTAGGGTAACCTGAAGTATCAAAGTTGACACCATAAAGTCTATTTATACATGCCACAAAAATATCATATTAAAGCTATATTTTTGTTTTTTCAAAATAAATTTTCCTCAAAACCCAGGACTGAAAGAAAGCTATTCCAGAGCTGACAGTCATTAACACTTCACAGAATGATTATTCAGTCTAGAAAATCCTCCATTTTAAACCCAATATTCTTTATTAAATAACATTAGCTAACGTAGTAACTTAATAATCAGTATTTACTGATTATATATACTTGACTTTTTCTGTCACAAGTTTAGCCTTAGTATATATTGACTGTGACACTATGACATCAGATATAACAAACCTTGTGGGAAGAGTGCAGCATCCATCAGCTGTCAGCCTGACTTGAGTTTCATAGCTATCCAAAGGACAGGCAACTTGTTGGACCGGAGGGCATTCCACTGTACTACAGTCCACACTGAACACTGGAAACAATTAAGGTAAGGAAAAGAATGAAATAATCTCTTTTTAGGAAGCATAATGATAAAGTACAACTATTTCATTTACTGATATTTCATTTGAACTCTGCTGCTGGAGAAGACTTTTAATAATATCACATATAACCAGGAAAATAAACAAATAAATTGTTGAACAAATCAAGCCAGAGTTCTTGCTCAAGGTATTTAAATATTATATAGCTTCATCTATATTATTCTGGACCCATTGTGTGGTGACATATTTCCATTGAAGTCCATAATGCTTGGAACAGTTAAAAAGAAGAAAAGGATAGCAAGCAGTATGTTGGATAAATTCTATTAGGACACCTACGACTGCATCATTAAGAGACCTAAAAGTCCAAGTGCAGAAAATCTATCCATATATTTGCTAAAGGATGACACCAACCTGATGAGATTTTAATTAATCACATCACTGTATAAACAATAAGTGATACACATAATATTTTAAAATCAGTTGCTGAATTATTATAAATGTAAAGAGTAGGCTGTGAGAAGCTTTATTTAGTTTTTTTTATTCATGGCTAATGCAACTGAATTGCCAAACTCAATTATTTTCAAATTAACTGCCTTTGAATAGATCTGCATAGTTGAATTATGTCAGGTCAATAACCTGAATTGGACTGATGATTTGTATCAGATCAGAGCCAACCCATGCATCCCTAAAAATCAGTCATTTATGTCAACCGTATTTGTTGTAATGCAGGTGCTAAATGATGCATGGTTTTGGGTTCCTATTATCCGTGCTGGAAGATCTACACAAGTTTGTTAAGCTTGCTTGGGAACATGTCCAACAGAATTGTAATTAAAAATATATAATAGGTAATGATGAGGAAAATTTGGGAAGTGCAGAGAAGCTTTATATCAGGCAAGGGATGTGCAGACTAGATTTAGTGGGTCACTGAAAAATGTATGAATGTAGGAAAGGAAGCTTATTGTACATTTGTTTTGGGAAGTTAATACGATGCAGTTAATAGGCTAGAATAATGGGATGTTTTGCACAAATATTATGCCTTGTTGCTGAATATGTTAAAAGCACTATATAATGAAAATAAAGAATGTGTGAGAATAAATGAAATAGTTCAGTGAGCAGGGAGAAGATTAAGGATATGAGATGTTTCCTTTCACTGTTAAATCTGTTTATGGAGAAAGGGAAAACCTGGGATGACACTAGAGAAGTGCTAGTTAGGATCATGAATGTGCCTATACATTTGAATGCAGATGATACTGTATTGTTGGCTGACAAGCTTAACAATTTGCAGAAAGCATTAGAAAGGTTGAATGAATATGAAAGTTAATGAATAAAAGATGAAGATGCTTTGAAAAGGGAACAGAGTTAACAACTGGAAATATTATATAAATGGAAAAAAAATAAGAGCAAGTAAATGAATTTGTGCAAGTTGATAGAACATTTACTAATAGCAATACAGATAGAGAAATTTTAAGATGTACAAATGCTGGTGGAACAATATTGCATTGGGTGATAAGGGATCTGCTGCAAGGAATGAGTGTTGCTAAAAATGGGAACATGCTTCTTCTTTCTTGTTATATGAAAACAAGAGCTAGGTAGGTCTGAAGGTAACATTGGTGCGCTTGTGCCAGGAGCCTCCATTAGAGAGACACTGTCGTCTCTGACCAGAGTAGATGGTAGTGAATGGCTACCTGCCCTATCACACAGCTTGTTTAAGACCTTTTCCCGGCGTTGCTCAGCAGATGAGTGAGCTTTGTCCTTATGGCGAGGATGTGAGCCCTTGTCGCTGGCTTGTTTAGCCGAATGACCACTACTGTGAGTGGATTTTGAGACAACTGCCCCTGTGCCAGAGAGTAAATGTTCCTTAGCCCCAGCCTTATAGCTGTGGTTAGATTTTAATAATGCCTTGGGCATTGTTCCAAATTGCCAGCAGTCAGGAGAACGTGTGAGACAGTCCAAAATTGTCAGTGTCCAGTAGAAGAGGACTGCCAGTAAAATGGCCGCCCGTAGGGCAACTCACAAAATGCCCCCCGAAATTGCCAAGGAAGCTGAGGCAATCAGTTGAAGAGGCTAAGAACTGGTGTGGTTTAAGCAGAGGAAATAAGCCAATCCAATCCATGAGCCTCTTGCTCACAGGCAGACAAAGTCTGGAGGCCCAAGAAACAAGTGGTACAGTGCTGTTGCAACTGAGCAGGAAGGCGGCAAATCAGCAGTGGGCTACAAAATGGCGGGTGGCACAATTTACTCAGTGGGGAGCATGCCAAGGCAACAAAATGGTGGCTGCAGACTCGGCGCTGTACTCGGGAGTGCAAAGCTCCTCATAAACCACGAGCTGCCGGAGACTATTAAAAGGTGTAGAAGGTGGCTCTCAGGAAGCTATCAGCTTCAGCCGCCAAAATCGCTAGGCAAGCCTAGGTTCTAAGTGGGTCGGGCCGCTACCTGATGCACGCCAAAGGAACAAAATGGCAGCTGCTGACTCTGCGCTGTACTTGGGAGCGTGAAGCTCCACTCAATGCCCACTCAATACCCTCCACTCAATGCCCATCATGCCTCAGAAGTAATGGAGTGCAAAGCTCCAAACTCGGCCAAAAGCAGATCGGCAAATTAACACTAAATTCCAGCGATGAAGGAGCGGGAGGCTCGGTACAATAACAAGTCGGGCTGTTGCCAGGGCTGCTGGGCTGCTTAACAGGAGTGCGAGACTCCACCAAACTTGTAAGCCGGAGGGAGCGTGAAGCTCCACTCAGCCCTGTCCCAGCTCCACTCGGAAGCACGAAGCTCCACAATAGCTTGAACTGTCAGTCAGCGGAGAGAAAGTAAAAAGCTGGGATCAATTAAGAAACACTAGCTGAGGCTAGCTGCCGAGGAATAAGACCCCAATCCACCAAGGTGGAGAGGACCAACTCATGTATAACGTGCAACAAGTCCAATCCGGTATCCAATTCAGTCAAAGTCCAAAGCCAAGGTCAAACAATAAATCATTTGTCAGAATATAGGAAAAAACAGTAAAATGTGCCAGAGACACAGTCCTGCATGCCTGTCCAGACTGATGGACTGAGTCAAAAGCTAGCAACAGAGGGCGGGACTTAACAGCTATGACAGACTCAGTCCACCAATCTGAACAGATGAGTACAACCTATGCCTGGCTGCTGTCTCCACCCACAATGGAGAAGAAGTTGAGTTCTTCAAAAACAGAGTTAAGAAGTTTAAAGAAGAAAAAGCAACACATGACATAATGTATAAACTTGGTATAAGCAAATATGATTAACAACGATACAAAGATAAAAAGAGTTACATTGCATGATGCAGATATAAACTGAAAATCTATGTTTCTTTTTTATCTCATGTGCTTAATTTCATTTGGTTACTGGTTTTTTCTATGTTTTGCTACCCTTATCTCATAAAGAATAGAATGATGGATATGTAGGTGGGTGTAAGACAATTAAGTGATGGGTTTTGTAGGTGTCTAGATTTATACCAGCATACTCAATATTTTCCTGGGTCTATTCACATGTAGATTTTCATAAATACATTTTCATCATGTGATGGAATATGATTGTGCCCATTATTAGCACAAGTGCTAATACTCTGATTCTGAATTCCAAGCAACATAAAATATATACCTAGCAAAATCCTGGAATTATATACGTACTGTTCAAGGCTGGTGAGGGGAGAAGGTAGAGTTGTCTACTGTATCTTGGCTACCAAAGGCCTTTATGCTATTCAATTGTTCATTAATTTGGAAGTTCAAGATGGAGAAGTTTAGATGCAGCTCCAGAGAACAAATATGTATGTTTCTGACTTCTTCACACTGCAGTAGGTAAGCAATTATTATATTTGAAGTTTCATTCTTGTCTGCAGTAAATGTTCTAATCTAGCCAAGCTAGGTCTGGGAATCTTCTGGCAAGTTTAGCCAAGAACAAAATGTGTCTGGAGATCTGAGATTTATTGCTGAGCTTGGGCATGATACATCAACAAATATCCCTGGTTCTGAGAACTTTCCATCTTTTGATCTGGATGGGGTTGCACTGCCCCAGATAGAACCTGTGATGGGGTTGCACTGCCCCAGAAAGAACAATTTGAGGAGATCCACCAGGATTCCTCTTCTGTTCATACAAAAAATGGTAGCTATAGCTCAGTGGTGGGTTGTCCCCGGTTCGGACTGGTTCTATACAACCGGTAGTAAAACTGGCGGGAGGCTCTGCCCACTGACCCGGGCATCATCAGAAGTGATCTGTGCATGGCGCACGGGCACGATGCGAACCGGTAGTAAAGGTAAGTAGAACCCACCCCTGCTATAGCCAGAGAGTTTTAGACAGCTTTGTGTTGTGTGCCAATTGCACCTGTTCCTGGACTGTGACGCTCACAATCACTCATGCCTTAGTCACTTCTCGACTGGACTATTGTAATAGTCTACATCGGGCTGCCTTTGAAGAGTATTTGGAAATTTCAGCTGACGTAAAGTGCAGTAGCACAGACAGTAATGGGCGCTGGTCATTTGGCATATGTTATTATTATAGTTCATCATATA
Organism: Stegonotus admiraltiensis; assembly: GCA_032468215.1. Taxonomy (NCBI): domain Eukaryota; kingdom Metazoa; phylum Chordata; class Lepidosauria; order Squamata; family Colubridae; genus Stegonotus; species Stegonotus admiraltiensis. The sequence goes on along the minus strand of JANHZT010006946.1, from coordinate 375,794 downwards.
ATCAGCCAGATGTTCAGACTGGATTTGTCATCATCATCAATTTTATTTCCAGCCTATTTCGCTATGGGGCTATTTTAGGGTGCTCACAACCTAAAGTAAAAGGAAGTTTAAACAAAACAACAGTAAAATAGAACAATAAAACAAACAAGGAAAAAGTAATGTATGTATGTATGTATGTATGTATGTATGTATGTGTATGTGTATATGTATATGTATATGTATATGTATATGTATATGTATATGTATATGTTTTGTGAGTTGCATTGGCTAGCAGTATTCTTTCAAAATGCAGGTAGTTACCTTCAAAACCTTTCATGGCTTGAGACTTATGGGTTACTTATGGAACCATCTTGATGGTATCTTTCTTTCCTATTAGATCTGGTAGGAGAGGCATGCACAGGGGCCCTTTTGTAAGGGAGTGTCAGGAAGAGAGCCTTTTCTATCATAGTGCCTACCCTCTAGAACAGTGATGGCTAGCCTTTTCCAGACCGAGTGCCGAAAGAGTGTGGGCACACGAATGTGTGCGCGCGCCCAAACCCCAAAAATGCAATGCACTGTATGCACCCCGCCCCCACAGATGCATGTGTGGCCCCCCTGCATATGCCCCACCCTCCTTGCATGTGCACACGCCCCCTGCATGTGCCCCACCCCTGCATGCCCCATGTCCCCCGTACATGCGCGGCAGAGACCCAAAGACCAGCTGGCCAGAGGGAGGTGCATGCGCAGCGGAGCTGAACTGGGGCGACGGCTCACGTGCCATCAGAGAGGGCGCTGCGTGCCACCTCTGGCATGCATCCCATATGTTCACAGCTCTAGAACATTATCTCCTTGAGATCATACTTCCACTGATCCTAATTTGTTAAATTTATATCCTGCCTTGTATAGGAGTTCAAGGTGGCATTCACTGCACTTCCCTTCCTATTGTTCCCACAACGAAAACTCTGTGGAATAGGTTGAACCAAAAGAGAGTGATTGTCAGACCTCAAACCAAAAATGACATGTGGAGATTCTTCCAAACGGAATTCTTTAACTGTTTCATATCTATAGACAAAATCTTGCAAAACTGAGCGCTCTACTATCTGAATCTACCATATATTCAACAACTATTAGGGAGGGGCTGTCTTTACCTTCCTTCTCTCACATGTAACAACTAGACTGAGTTGCTTTTTGCTTCTCTAAAATATACCCCTTCCTTCCTGGGAATCCACCTCTTCTCTACATTCCATCACAGTGACTGAGCCAGTCACCTAATGAGCCCCTGTGGCTGAAGTGGACTTGATTTTCCTCAAAGACAACTTGTAGTGTTAACCAGCTCTGTGGCTAAGACATTGAGCTTCTCAATCAGAAAGGTCGGCAGTTCGAATCCCTAGTATAGGTCTCCTGTGTGAGCAGGGGGTTGGACTAGCTGACCTCCAAGGTCCCTTCCAATTCTGTTACTGTTACATCATAGTGACTCACTTTTTCTCAGTTTTTTTTAGTTTTCAAAATATTTGATTTCAATGATTATATTTTATTTAGTTAAAGGGCCAGAATGTAAGCAACTGTGATTACACTATGATATATTTTCAAACAGTTAAGAATACTTCTCAGACTATAAATATTATCATAATCTAGCCATAAAGAATTTTCAGACTGTATTTTCTATTATACAGATAAGGGTGACAATATAATAGTCATTGCACTGTGTGGCTGTGTTTAGAACAAAGTCCTCTCATCAGTTTTTCTGGGCCTTCATCATTTAGCAAGAGCATTGGGAATCCCTCTGTAACCTTAACACAAAACTAGAATAGGTAGCTGGATCCTTTTTTCAGTTTGACTAACTCATCGATGCAGATTGCTTTAAAAATGATTTCAAAGCCAATTACAATCATACTCACTGCAGACTGTCTCTTTTTTTGAACCAACAAAAGATAAAAAGACCATCTGACTACCTCATGAATTTATATGCCACCACACAGGTTAATAGTCTGCTACCTCATCTGATCTTCCAATATGATTCCCCCCCCCCCCCACCTTTTTGAGGATCTTTTCAAAGACTGAACAATTCTGACATAGTCAAACTGCCTTAGTTCAGGCCAGCCATATTTGAAGTATTTGCCTCATTTTATTGATAGGAACTTTATTATTAGAGTTTTTTGTGTTTTAAGCAACAATGTTATATGGAAATGTTGGCCTAGGAGTCTTTTGTTTCAGTAGTGGGAACAGACACCTATTAAATTATATATAAGCTTTGACAAAACCGACCAGGACAGGACAGAAAAGAAGAGTACACCTTACCTGGTTTACATTCATAGAAATCACAGCATTCCCCTGGCTTTCCTGATGCTTTGGAAACCAATATATTCAAATAGCCGGGTTGGCAGACCTTCCTCAAACATCCTGCAGGATTGCAGACACAGCGGCTTGGAAGTGGGCAGCATTCTCCAGGGGGAGCATAGCCTTCAATCAGAATTGAGTCCTCTGGGCAGCGTGGAGAAAACTGCACTTCACAACGGGCTTTGGAGCAGTCCGGTTTTTCTTCTGAAAGCAAGACAGTAAGAGCACGTCAGGAAGGCATTACCTCATATCTGAAGCTTCACAGTGTTGAAAAGCTAAGCACACATATTTTAAAGTTTTTTTTAACAATGCCACCTACCCAGCCAGCTTACATTGCAGTAGTGGTTCTTGAAGAACAGGAAAATTCATAAAGAAGATGGTTTTACAAGGGATATTTCTAATAAACATAATACCCATGAAAATGAGGTGTGCATATTTTCCTTAAAGATGCATGCTTGCTTGCTTGATCTTTTTCTTACAATAGATATCCTGAACCAAAAATTCATGAGACAAAATAATCACTTGCAGTCCTTACAGAGATGAAGAAAATGACCACATAGAACACTAAAAATGTTTGGTTGCCTTAGGGACAGAACCCTAGCTATGTCTGCACATATTCGGACTATTTGTCTATTTCTTAGTGAAGACTACATTATTCCTGAACATCTTTTTGAAGAAAAAATAATTTCCCAGGTGGATTATAGGTGAGAGTTATTTGAATTGCAACCATTTACTACATGTGGGGCTCCTTTCAAAGAGTGTTGGCACAAGGCTTACTGTGAACTGAGTCAGGTTTCTCAGCAATGTGGGTCTCAGCCAATGGAAGAGATTAAATTTGTTCTTTAGTTATTATTTTAAGGAATACTACTTTTCATTTTAGCAGAAGTTCATAAAACAGCTACTATTTCAAACAATAATACAAAATATTTTTTTATTTTTTATTATTTACTTGTATCTGGCCTTTATTTTTAGAAATAACTCAAAGCAGCAAACTTATCCAACACAAGTTCCTCCTCCTATTTTCCTCACAACATGCTGTGAGGTGTATTGGCTAAGAAAGAGTGATTGGCCTAAAGTTACCCAACTGGCTTTCATGGTAAGGCAGGAGTAGAACTCACTGCTTTCTAGCTTGGTTCCTTAACCATCAGACCAAACTGTCTCAAAAATACTAACAAAACCAGCAATAAAAACCGAGGCAGGCTAAATAACCTGTTAAAATCAAGTAGATAATGCAATTTTTCATATGCAAACAGATACAATAACTTTTTGTCACATTCCACAAGATCATATAATCATTTTAAGTTAACGGGTTAAATAGGTTTGAGCAATGGCAGCAGAGTGAAAGGAATTATGCTGCTTATTTGAGCATAAAGGTTGTTAAAATTTTAATTCCCCTTTTTTGGGAAGTTATTAATTTTCCTTTGTTTCACATTGCACTCTCCATCTTAAAACAAAATACTTAAAGCCGATTAGGAGTAAATAACCACTTTCTGTTATAGTAGTCTTGGATTAACATAAAGAGGTATCCACAGATTCAGTCATGAGAAATTTCCCTACTACCATTTCCACATTCACAGGATTTGAAAAATCAAAGGTTCACAGCAAGGACAAATAGCTAGTGAGATAAGCCAGGGCAATATAACAGTTGAATAGTCTCTCTAGTTTGATTCAGATCTTGTTCTAACATTTCTCCCATTGATACAAAATGGCTTACATTATCTGTGTCTATCATCTATCTATTGCCCTCTAAGGGCATTCTGTGATCAAGAATAATCAATAAACAGCAGCTTATTACATCTGACTGCAAGAATCCAGAAGACCCCTCTGCTGGCATTTAGTATAGGCCACATATGGTATTAGGAGTAGTTAATGATTTCAATTTGCCCTTTTCCATACAAAGTATGCAGTGTTTTGAAAACTACTTGAAAACAAAAACTTTTCTTATGCATAGTGATTGTTGTTAATAAAACATATTTTGTAAAAGGTATGCAAACAATGCTCATATAATTAGCAGCACTGGATATTATCACAGCTTGCAGCACACTCCTTCATAACTCTCAGAAACTTCAAATAAGTTTATCTTGCATTATCTTGGTTTTCTGTTTTCACTTTTGTCAATTCACATGATAAATGCAGATATTCTCTTTTTTTAAACCTTCTCTCCCCACTCAACGTTTTACTAGCTTAAGCCCACTCATGCAATGTCTACCACTGTCATCCTTGCTAGAACAAAATCTACAAGAGAAGGGCTGGATCTTCTTTGGAACTGGGGAGGAGGTGAATCCTAGTCATTTTAAATTTTGAAAAAGTATAATGATTACAATATTTAATCTTTTTAAATAACTCAACACATCAATATACCCATTCATTACTGTGTAAACAATATTAAGATGTATCAATGCCTCCTTGTAGAATAGTTGGGAGTAATTAGTGGGGCAGTCAATCTATCCTTGCTTATTTCAGTTGTGCAGTGCTGAACCATTAAAATTATTTCAGATGCAGTCAAGACAAATGGAGAGGCAAAGACTTGAGCGAAAGTCAAAATTCTGACCACAGAGCCAAACATCAGTTACTGGTAGAGAAATAACTTTCTGTCCTATCCTTCCTTCTACTGCCATCATCTGCAGCTCATGGGTATCTGAGCAAAATTTAGTAAGCATTAGTCTGGAAAAAATCCTGCATTGGCTAGAAAAATCCTGCAACGTTTTAATGGGACATAATGCTTAGGATTTTAGTGAGTGTTCATGCATTCTAAGGGTAATTATTTCTGATTAATTTTGCATGACAACCTCAAAATGTTTATTTAATGCAGCAACAATTTCACAATTATAAATGTTCTTTAACAACATTTAATTGGAAATGTTATAAGGATCTGTTTACTTGTTATTGTTTAATGACTTAACTATAACTTCTTACGAAGGGTAGTCTGATTATGATTTTGTTCCCTATTTTCACCCTGCATTAGTGTTAAGTGCTACCTTAGGACGGGAATAGACTAGAGTGAAATATAAAGACTGTAAAAAATCCGCTGATTACATATTGTCCTGATTTCCCCCCCATCCGATTTAGCTAATTATTTTTCTTCGTTTGTTAAAAGTGTTCAAGTCTCACTGCATTTTAGAGGTTTCCATGTTATCAGGCTACCTGAACGAGGACATGGCTGTAAATCTGCAACCTCCTACTTTACAAGGCTTAACTAGTTTTGAACTTTGCATAAATCTCTCAGATACTTGACACAGTGTGGCTAGATAAAATCTTTAAAACTACTGAACTGGTTAGTCCTATGTCTGTATGGCAGGCAACCACTGTATCTTCATCCTACCTATCGCATGTTTCAAAGGTCTCTTTGCCCCGCCCCTTATAGTTTTGTAGGCATGTAATAGCTGCCTTGAGAATCTTTCTCTTTCCACTTGTCTCTCACAAATGCTACTCTCCTGTCTCCAATTTGGATATTATTATAGCTCTTATAAATTGCTTCTAATCTTGCAGAAAGAAACCATCACCTCCTTCTCCCTCATAAGTCTAGCTTTCTTTAAATTATCTTTACTGCATTTTCAGTGATTTTTACTGTTAATGATGGCAAACCTATGGCCTGTGTGCCAGAGGTGGCACACAGCACCCTCTCTGTGGGCATGTGTGATGTTGCCAGCTGCTCTTCTGGTTTCTGGCGTGCAGATGTGCACCGGCCAGCTGGTGTTTGTGGGTGCCAGAGTGCCAGAAAATGGTCTGAAAAGTGCCCCCCAAAACCAGGAAGCTTTTCAGCCTGAAAAGCGGCCTGAAAATGGCCTGAAAAATGGCCAAAACTAGGCATGCGCGCATCGGCCAGCTGGTCTTCGTGTTTCTGGCACTCCGGCAGGCGCACATGCACACGCAAACACTTGTGTTCCAGTTTGGGCACTTGGTGCCAAAAAGGTTCGCCATCACTGTTCTAAGGTATTCCTCAAGGAGCAAAAAATAGTCCATGATTTGCTGACCTTTTTGTTATATGGCAGTGATGGCTAACCTTTTTGTCGTTATGTGCCAAACGCAGGGGGTCACATGGGGGGGTGTCGCAGGCATGCGTGCCCACACCCATAATTCAATGACCCCCGTGCCCCTGTGCTTGCGCTCCCCCCGCTTTTGGCATGTGATGGCAAAAAGGTTACCGGTTGGCCTGGAAGTCCTGTTTTTCGCCCTCCCCAGGCTCCAGAGGCTTTCTTGGAGTCTGAGGATGGCGAAAATGGCCTTCCCCACCCCCTCCGTGGCCCTCAGTAGGCCGGAAATGGCTCATTTCCTGACTTCCGGTGGGCCCAGAAGGCCCAAAATCAGCTGGCCGGCGAGCACATGTGTGCTGCAGCCGAGCTAGGGCAACGCTCACATGCCCACAGATATGGCTCCGCATGCTACCTGTGGCACACGTGCCATAGGTTCACCATCACGATCATATGGCATGGGCTGCCTTCATTGAAAGAATAAAATAATAAAAATAAAGAAAAACCCAGTATTACCATGAAAGTAAAAACCAACCAAACAACAAACAGGACAAAAAAGAACTGAAATAATGATCAGAAATGCTTTATCTAGTGCTAGTCTTTCAGAAACAGTGTCAAGAAACATGAAAAGATGAAGATATAATACAAATGTAATGAAAATTGGGACATCATCCACAGGAAAGTTAAACTAAAATATCCATGGACAGAAAAAAGAAGGGAGGAAAACATGACTAAAACAAAACAAAACAAAACACTTTTCATCCTGAGAGCAATACATAGCCCATAGGGCTGCTCTATCTGGATTACCATTTTTCATATTTTTCTTCTCCCCTAACATTTGAGGGTGTGCTTATTGCATAGTACAAAAAAGAAAAACAACAACAACAAATGTTTATTCGTATCTGGAGCATATCTAAATTGAGAGCTAGTTCATATGCACAAAGAATCCAACTGGTCTGGAATGAGCAATGAAAAATAAAAATTACAAATCCCAACAACTTATCACAATGGACAATTTCTGTCAACAAAGATTATTGGGAAATAATAAACAATGAGTGTATCTTCAACAAAATGATTGGAAGGTTATATGCAAATATATCAAATATTTTAGAAAAGGTATAATGGTACTTAACATTTACTAATTCAAGTTATGTTTACAGTAAAATATAATTTGCTTACCCTAGCTCTGAAATCTAAACCTTTGACCAAGCTTGACATGCTAGTTAATGTACAACGTGCTAGAATTGCCAATATGATAGATGTTCAATGATTTCATATTACATTTTATTACCTGGAACACTTTTGTTTTATCATAGCGTTTATGAAATAAAATGTTTATTAAAGCACTGTATAGCATTCACAGCATTTTATATTCATATTTTAAATATGCATACAAGTAGTCCTTGATTTACAACCCCAATTGGGACTGGACTGGACTGGAATTTCTCTCATAGTCAGGGAGGTTGTAAAGAGAGTAAACACATGACTGTACCTGATTTTGACTATTTTTACCATGGTTGAAAAGTGAATCCAGTTTCCCTAAATGGATTTTTTTCTTTTGCCAGAAACCAGCAAAAATGTCACAAATTGCAATCATGTGAGTGCAGGATACTTCAAATGGTCATAAATTATGAGTTGGTTGCCGAGTGCCTGAATTGTGATTACAGAACTGCCTGGTGGTGGGTGGGGCAAGGGCCTTACGTGCGAGTACAGGTTGTAAAGTACTTTTTTCCAGGGCCATTGTGACTTTGAATTGAATGGTTTAAATGAGTGGTCATGTATCAAGGATTACCTGTAATAACAGGCAATATTTATCAGGGCTGTGCTAAATCCTTTGGAGAAAGTGCTTTGGAATGGAATGCATTTCTTAAAAGCAAAGGGGCTGTGCATGTACTGTGACAGCTGGGAGCAATTTGCAAAACTGCACCAGCCTGTGGGAAAAAAGCATGGCTGCTTTAATAATCAAAAGGGAAACTTCCCCTACACTCCTTTGTTCTTTTGAAGAATTTCCACAGCTCTAATAGTTACTAAATTGTGCATCATATTGTGATGAAAACATGGTTTCATGTTTTCTAAAATCTTACATCCTTTTATATTGTTAAAATCTAATACAAAACACCTTTCTTCCACTTGGAGGTCAACTACAGCTGTCACTGAAATTGATGCCAAACAATAGAAGTACTGTACAGTAACACAAGGGCAGGAAGGAAATATTAAAAGGATTAGAGATAAACAAGAAAAATGATTATCCAGCTGAAGCAAGCAGGCAGACAGGCAACCCTACAGGAATGCAAAATACTCAAAAGGATTTTTAGGGTATCAAAAGGATAGTTAATTCGATTTTAAAGAAAGATTACATTAGATACACAATGTATATCATCCCTCATAAGTGAACTGATAGAAATAGAAACTACACCAAGCTTTTATGTAATTGTCAAATCATATCTGGACTCTTGTGTTCAAAAGAGATTTATTTTAGCTTTTAAGAAAGAGGATAAAAAGATTTTAGACAACAATGAATTTGCCATACTGGAACATAAATATGAACAAAGTAACCTCCATATTCGGTAATATATTAAGATGACACCATGCGTATGCACACACAGCGTTTGCAAACATTCCAGACTTCTTAATTTGCAAGCATTCCAGATTTCCTGAAAACCTGGCTCTGACTGCTTTGAACTGCCCCAGGGTTTTTCTTCTTGAGAGCAATATGAGGTAGCCAACATGGAGCTATGTTTACAGATTCTATTAATTCAGGGCCAATTAATCCAGCTCATTTGGCTTCAACCTTTCCATACTTGAAAAAACAATGCTTAAATTTATATCCTGCCTTGTTTCCCCCCCTCAAATAATGTCTTACAAGGATGGAGTAAGTCCAACTGGCCACTCAACAAGAGGAATGGCTGAACTTGAATTTCCAACCTTCCCAGAGCTAGTCCCACAATTAACCATGGGTTGATCTAATCATTAAATTAGCATTCTAATTTAAGCCCCTGGAAACTATTGACAAGACAAAGAGGTTGAAAAAGATTGTTGGAGATGCTGGGAAAATAAAGGAAGAGAGAATAGACATAACAAGACCAGACATAGACGACAGGTCCACAGAAGATTTATCTTACAAATGGAAATTCAGCCCGCGCAGTGAGAAACCTGGGGAAAATATTTCAAATTATTCAAAGAGACTCCACCTTAAAAAAAACCTCATTATAAGTAAGATTTGAAAATTTCTAAAATTTGTAGCCAGATTTGTCAATCTGATTAAAAAGGCACATCTGAGTTCAAATCCTTGCTCAACTATGAGAATCAACAGATCAATTTGTCCTACCTGCAAATTCCTCTTAGCCTATAGCAGTGTTTCTCAACCTTGGAAGCTTGAAGATGGGTGGACTTCAACTCCCAGAATCCCCCAGCCAGCGCTGCT
>JANHZT010006946.1:347071-359341 GCA_032468215.1 Stegonotus admiraltiensis | reverse complement strand
CAGAAGGCGGTCCCGTAAGTACCCAGGCCCTAAGCCATGGAGTGCTTTGAAGATGTTAATCAACACCTTGAATTGCAACCGGAAGACCACCGGGAGCCAGTGCAGCTCGTGCAGAAGTGGCGTCACATGGGAGCGCCATGTCGCTCCCATAACCAACCGCGCGGCCGCATTCTGGACCAGTTGGAGCCTCTGGGTGCTCTTCAAGGGGAGCCCCATGTAGAGCGCATTACAATAGTCCAGGCGGGAAGTGACGAGGGCATGAGTGCACTTAAAAGTGCTTTTATGTTTTCTCCCTTCTATAGGGTCATATCAGTCTTTTTCTTTCCCTAATCTGGACTTTCTAATCATCAATTCATTTTTTCCCCAATAAAAAGTCCATAAGGATTCCCAGTCGTTAATAAATATAGTTCTGTCATTGATCTTTTCTAAGCATCACTGCTTGAAATTGAAACATAATTCTTGACTCGTATAATGGTCTGGAAGTTGGTAGGTTTCCTGCTCCTCCAAATATATAATGCACAAACTAGAATTGGAAGGATCGATATTTCAAATAACAATGATAAGGAAATATTTCTAGGATGTGATTTGAGGAAACCTAGAAATATTTTTCAGGTTTGAAATATGTTTTATCTAACAAATTATAAAGATGTGGAATATTCTCAAATATTGTTTTTTTAAAGTTCATTCTGCATAGGTTCTGTTCGCTTTAATTAAGGATTTTTTCTCTGTTTCTGTCTCCCCCTTTTATTAAAATGTTGACTTTTCTGAGAACAGTGTAAAACAATACAACATTTTGGTTAAAACCAATATTAAATTATACAACCCCGCCCCCACAACCTCTAGAAAAGCAATGTTTTTCACACTTTCAGAAAATGGCATAGGTTCTATTTATTTAGATAATTTTATGTAGCAGTTGAATTGAACAGAAACTAGGCAATTCATGTCCCATATGGTCATCCTTTCAAAGATACTTCCTTACATAAACAGAAACAGAATGTTAGTCATTCCTACAGGTGGAGTCCTATAGTTTTGGTTTTAAAATCTAAGAACATCATTGTATTAAATAAGAAAAACAAATATAGATGCTTTTGTTTAACAAAGGACACTTTTGATGACAAGATTTGTGGCTGATCTGCCATTCCGTAAAAATATTCTAATGTTTTTACTTTTTTCCTTAGCTTAAAGTGACATGTGTACAGCTGACTATGCTGGCATATGAATTCTTCAGATAAGCCAGAACTTTTTCCACGGTTGTCCTTGTGCTTTATGTATTGGTAAAGCAAAGCATTACTGTTTTGGAAGCTATGGCCACTGAAGAAGGACATCTTCACCTTCTGATAAATTGAGCATAATTCTTGGAATTATGACTGCCATTTTTTAATGCACCAATATGTATCTCTTTGCTACAGTGAGACTGTTGTGGAGTTCTTTCAGGACCACCTGTGTTCATTGCAAAGTTCTTCATTAAAATGATGGGAGATACTATCTTCAAATTCCAGTTTATATGGTGGCAATCCAGAAACTTCAATTGAATCAAGAAATTCTGTTGTAAAATAAATAGTGTTAGCTCCTTCACTGAAGGAACAATATTTTTATATCATTCCAGATTGCATGTGGAATTGATTTTTCTTCCATAGTTCCACCAACAAATGTTGAAGAAAGGATGATGAATCTTCCAGTGTTTTGAAAATCATCTTTCAATGGCTCAGGCTTCTGTATGTTGTTGATCTTCAGGCTGCTTGATCCATTTGGATGTAACTCAGCCTCCTGCTTTCAGTCTTAGCAGCCATATATTGTTGGAATAGATGCCCTTCTTTTAGAAAGTTATTACACTTATTCTCATGATTCATTATTCAATATGCATGGAAACTAATTGCCATTAGTTTCTTGTTCTTGATCATTTGGAGTTGATGATGCTGGTCATCATCTTCAACAGGAAAGAAAAGTATATATCAAAAGCTGTCACAGGATGGGAAATTATTCACAAACTACGTCCTTATTCTTTCAACATAATGTATAGTTGATACATTAATGTCCGATGTAATGACCTATTTGTCCTTCCATAATCACAGAAGAATTCTATCCATTCCGTTTTGGAACTGTTTCTTCAGCATCAAAGGATATTGTTTGGAAGAGGCAATTATATTGTCTGATGTTCTTCCTGAATTAATTTGTAATAAGTTCATCCCTTCATTCAGCAGAAATTGGTAATTTCTCCAGGGACTAGGAACACATGACAGTGAGGATACACTTTGGCCATGGAACCAACATCAGCAAAAATATTACATTGTGTAAGTTGTGCATTTTGTCTTACTCTTTCTCTGTTGAGGTCTTGCTGTTGAAGTTGGGTATAGGAACGTTAGAGGAACTTTACCAATGTTCTCAAGTTGATCTTATCTTTCTTCTTTTGTCACCTCATTCTACAGCTTTTGTGCAGTTTTGTAGACTTGCGGCCCTTTCATCCTCAGTTTCTTCATCTCTCTTTGTGCCACATCTCAATGATTTTTAGTGTCATCTCTTAACTTTCTCATCTGAGAACAATTTAGAATTCATGCTGGCTTCTCCACTGAGTTGTAGCAAATTGTCAGAGATACGACCACATGACCTCCTGAGGGCTAAGACGGGAGCAATATGCCTGATCTCTGGCAGCCAAAGTAAGGGTTGGTCTACACTGTTTCAGAGTAGGAAGAAGTTGAAAATTAAACAGTATGAAACTCAAAGGGAAGAAAAAGAAAGCAAAATGAATTCATTTTAAGGGAAGAAACCATGTCAGTTTTATGAAAATAAGATATACTGGCTAATGTATTTGACTGACACTAGAGAGATGCAGTTTTTACTCCATCTGTAGTTACAGCAGCTCACTTGGTAACTTTCCCAACTTACAGAATTGCTGGAAAGAAAGAAAGCAGGATAGAACACTAGTATGTGCCTTCAGTTCCTAAACAAAGATGTGATATAGAGACAGTGCATGTTTGTGTGTGTCTGAGAAAAGGGTCATAAAAAGCAATATATATATATATATACACACACACATATATACATATATATACACATATATATACATACACATACATACATACATACATACATTTTATCCATGCCTTTCTTCATGCACCTTAAAGTTGTTGGTTTTTTAAGAGCCACATGACAAGTCAAAACTCTTCTGTTGGGTCGAGCCAAGTCACTTTCTCTCAATTCTAGGAATGAAGCAATGGCTAACCATTTCCAAAAAGCCTTGCCAAGCAAACTGCAGGGATTAGTTCAGGCAATCACCAGAAGTTAGTATTGACTTGAAGGCACACGGACACACAAGAGACATTTATTTCTCATTGTCATTCTTCGATGAAATATATATCTTTATAGTATGACTGTAACACCATGATGGCAAACCTATGGCATGCGTGCCTAAAGTGGCAAAGCCATGTCACCCTGCACACGCAGCCTTGCCTGTTTGTCTTCTGGGTTTCTGGTGCGCATGCGCGAGCGACAATCAGCTGTCCTTCGTGTGCATGGCAGTGCCAAAAACCAGTGTGGGCATGTGCACCGGCCAGCTGATCACTGGGTATGCATGTGCGCTAGAACCCAGAAGTTCGGTTTTTCCAGAGCGCGATCCTTTCACGCATGTGGCAGTGTCGAAAACCTGCCTGTGCATGTGTACCGGGGAGCTGATCATGCACACTAGAACTTGGAAGTTCGGCTTTTTTGAAGTATGGCTTTGGCGAGCACACACGATGTTTCCACGCAACCTTTTTGGCACTCGATGCTGAAATGGTTCGCCATCACTGCTGTAACAGTTTATGAAAAGATTCAATTAGTAAATAGAATAATGGGGCAACATTCTTACTTAGTAATGTAGGACACTGATCAACAACTACTGTACAGAAAGTATTTTGGTGGTAGTTACAGAATTTTAATAAAGATAGTGCAACCAGTTACGGAAGTTAAGAATATTCAAATAAGTACTTTGGGCACCCACATACTACATGTATAATGGCTTTGTTCATGAAATAGATGGAAGAATCTTCACTGTTATTTGATCACTCAAACTCCATTTATGTAATAAGTAGGTTCCACAGAGATTTCTGGTGATATTCACTGGTGAATATATGCAAACATCCTAAAAGGGCAAATATATTTTCACAGAACTCTATTATGCAAAATATTGGCAAAGAATAAGAGCTGAAATAATATTTCATAGAGGTTTAAGGTTAAACAATATTAACATGAGTTATTTGTTATACAAGCTACAACATTTATCTAATATAAACTATGGTGTTAATTTCTTAATATAGTCATTTCAACAAAATCAAAATGAGACGAATGAAAGAATGTTCTTAATACTATTAAATGAAACAGCAGATCAAATTAGCCCAAACAAATAGACATTCTTTATATTTTTAAATGTATCCTGAACCCACTCAGTCACATGGCCACCTAGCCACCCCCCACCCAGCCGGTCATTAGGCAGATCATGTTAGTGGTCCATGGGATTTAAAATTATGAATTTAGTGGTCCCTGAGGTCCGAAAAATTGGTGACCCCTGCTCTAAACTACTTCTTGTAGTATTGTTTCTGCTCTCTTCTTGTAATTTAAACCACAATTTCTCTTTGTCATTATTATGGTTGGTCACATACTCTGTCAGATAGTTAGACTGGATTTGGCATGTCTGTCTGTCTGTCCTTTCTATGTTTTTCTTTACAGGTTACTATTCTTTGGAAACACTTCAACTGGTCAAAATATTTTCTAAAATGCAATGCCAAGAACTAAATACAATATTACAGATATGAACAGATATGAAAAATGATATTTGATCTGGACACTATACTTCAGTTGTTGCTGCCTAGCAATGAATTACTAAATTTGCCTTTCTTTGAGCCTTTGTTTTCTTTTTTCTCTTGTCACATCACACCAATTACCCTCAGGACCATCACATCACACTGACAACTGTATGCATAATCAATTTCTATATTTCTCTTGACAGGAGGTATTCTCTTGTGTTACCACTTTGTGGATTTCTGATCTTGAATTTTCTTTAGCTACGCAAACCCTAGCTTTTAAAGCCTCAACATGCCATGTTATTCAACTATAATTTCTCAACTAAAACATTGTGCTTTACAATTAAATAGAGCCATGACTTATTAAATAAATGACTGATTATTTAGTTTTTTAGGCTGATTCCACACTAACCCCAAAATAGCAACCTAGCTTCTAACGTTAAACCTGGGAGACTAAACTGCGTGTCAATCTATTAAGTTTCTAAACAGATTTATCGTCGAGCTTTGAAACTAAGTTTCATGGAGACCTCTTTCTGGTAGGACAAATAAAGGAAGCACATTTGTGGAAGCACTAAGCAACTGGAGTAGGTCACCATGGTAGCTTTCTCCACAATATATCCAGAACTTGTTATGATAAGTTGCTTGGTGTTCCACTCAGTACTGGGTGCTAAGAAAAAGGACCAAAAGGTTTGTATTGCATACTACTACTAATATTGGCAAAAGTATAGTACCATGCCATATGTTGAGTCATATTCACGCTGCCTTTCTGGTGATATAGCTTTCCTAATTACCTTTGGTCTTCCAACAAATTAAAAACATAATTTCTTACTGATATGTATTCTTTCCTCTTATGATTCTAATGCTTATCTGAATGTATTCACTCAGTGAATATTAAGTCTCACAATCTCTCATAGAATTTCTCTTATACAAAACTAAATTTAGACATGTATGACTGAAATAAGTCCCTAACCTTTCCCTATTTGTACCTATCTGTTTCCTGTATAATGATCTTTTAATAAATTGCAAACTCTATAATGGAAGAATATGTTTTCCCCATACACTATGTAAATGCCAGGTATACCAAATGAATGAATGAATGAATGAATGAGTGAGTGAGTGAGTGAATGAATGAATGAACAAACACAAACAAATTATCAGTTCTCTCTCAATTATTCAAAACATCTCAAATAATTAAAAACTAATGAATCATGGTCAATTTCAAAAGAAGCTGAACAAGATAGGACCACATCAGTACTCAGAAAGAAAATCATCAGGAACTCCCAGGTCTGCAGGTTAAGCTGGGCAACAAAAACAACAACCACACAAAAAGCAGAAAGTGGCAATGATGATCCATCCATTTCCACATTCTGCCAAGAAATCTATAGGGATTTATTCATAATCAACCTCAAATTAAAGGAAACTACTTTTTTTTTCCTAACCAATTTCAAAAGACAAGTATATAAGATAATGGCTACATTTAAGACAGTAATTTATTGTCTATGGAAATAAAGGAATCCTTAAGAGAATCATGCAAGCAACATAATGCAGTCTATGGCTCCTAGTCCTATTTTGATTAGAAGGTCTATATTTTGAAAAACTATTTCTGCCTTTGCTCGTTTAAAATCTAGTATGGTTAAAAAAAACCAAGTTGCAGGGCAATGATCCGATAACCTTTACATAGTGGGCTTTACTATACTTAGTTTGGTCACCTGAAATGTACATGTATTAATATTAATTTCTACAATAACTTTTAATACAAACCACAATTTTCTTTGATTCTATAAATGTACTAAGTGTTATGGTTGTTTCAAGTAAATTACAGATACTTCTGAAACGATTGATAAAGCTTTTGTATGTCATTGGATCTTTGGATGGATACATGTTTTTAGATCAACAGGCAATTTCATTCTTCTGTGGGAAGCCCTACACCATTGTAAAAAAGTAGATGATATAAGGATACTGATATAAAATAAAACATTAACAAAATAAATATTACGTTCCTATTGCAGTATTTAAGATGTCTGGGAAAAGAGAATGAAAAAACTAACAATAGAACTGCACATCTCTCTCCACATATATTTTGCCACTACTATCTAGTACTTTTTATTCAAACATTATCTTTTAAAACTGATATTAAATCAGCCTAGTGTGCTATTTTTATTTTATTCTATTTTATTTTACTCCAAGACATCGGGCTCACAGAGATGTCTAACAATACCCACAATACCTTCATCACAGCTCACTAAAAAAATAAGGGAAGTAAATCAGACTGCTGAAACTACAGAGGTATCTCACTGCTCTGCATCACAGGCAGGAATACTTCATGCTTATCTGTAGCATCCTATTATAATTAAGACATAATTGCAAAATGACATGTAGTTCAGTCTTCAAATGTAACATGTACAGTTTAACCCATTCATTATAAAAAAAAATAATACACAGAAAATATTTCGGTAGTTGCAAGTTTTGTATCTAAAATATAATTTTCCTTATATACTACACTGAAAATCTGAAGCAGAAGTAAACATTTATTATATAATAATAAATAATATTTATTTATTATTTACTTATCTATAAAAAGATTATTTTTTAAAAATAAAGTCAAATATCCCATAGAACTGTACAGAAGTGTAACGAATTATGGTAGATTAAAGCAAATTTAAGATAATGTATTCAGTTGTTACCATACAGTTGTTTAAGAAGATCCTGTGTAAAAGTCAGGAACTTTTGTTGTGAAAACTGCTTTACTAAGGCATAATTCTCTTGTATATTGTAGCAAAATCCAATAAGTACTGTAGCTCAAAATTTATGAAAACTTTAAAATATGGAAAAAAATGACTGAGTATAAATATGAATCTTTTTATAGAATAAAATTAAGCTGAGAATTAAGGAATTTGCAGAAAAAAGCATGACAAAGAGGAATGATTTTTAATTAAACAGACTATATCCTCTATAGGAGTTTTTAATAGATATCATGTACTACGCTTAATGCAAAGGTGCTGATATGAAAGGATTTTATACTTATTTCCAGCTATAAGAATGAATACGTCTTCTGCTGTCAAAGAATCAATAAATTATCAGATTGTGTTCAATAGCTGTTGCTTATTCTGCATTTACATTAATGTGTTGCTTGTGTCTGATTGGCCATAAAGTATTTTAAAGCTATTTTCAGCCACAGAAAGTATAGATTTTGAAGTAGAAAGCTCCTGCCATACATTCTGTTGAGTTAGTTTAGCCCCCCTTAATAAAAGCTTTCCTGTTGAGACAAGCCTGAAAAATTATAGGTCTTGCTTACACAGGTCAAGTATAAGGCATGTTCTCACATACCAATACTGACATAGTAGGTTACATTCTTTTACATGTACACACCCATCTGTGCTAACTACCAACCAGCACTAATTTAATGGAAGCTAAGCAAAAATGGCAACTCTCCCAGGTTATTTGGCAGAAACTCAAACTTAGATGCCTATGTAAGTTATTTATATGGTATGTGCAAATGACTCGTCCATCAGTTTGCAACGTTTAAGTTCATTAAGTTTCATCTATTAAGTCCATTTTGCATGTTTTGTTTTCTTGGCAGCTGCCTTAAATGTTTTTTATATAATGAAACTAAGGAGCAATTAAACTCAAGATACACAAGACAGAAAAGTTCCACTTTTTTAAAAAAACAAAACAAAACCTGACTCTGCAAATAAAGGTGACTGTTTTCAGCTGCCTTACCCCAGGATTGGTTAAACTACATGAGAAAGTAATACCCACAGAGTATGATGTGTATTATATAAAACAGTAATACAATAAAGCCTAATTAAAAAGTTATTAACAAGAAGCAGTTAAAGTAAGTGTCCTTTCTGTTGGCAAGCACAGCTAATATTTTCAGAACTTGCAGAAACTCTCATAAAACAGTTTCTGCCTCTTGATTCGCAAAATGGCTACCATGGGTGACAAAGGACAGTTTTTCAGAATGCTATCCCTTCCTGCTGCAAGATAGTTCGTATTTCCTCTACTGTCCTTTTCCCTTTTTATATAGTCATATTTATATATAAAGCATTAAGACAGAATTACCCATTATTTTTATTTTCTAAGAAAGCTCATGGTTTATAGTTAAGAGATGTTCTTAGAAATTAGTATGGTATTGGAGAGGATACTTTGCTTGCAGTGTGACCATTTCCAAATATACAATAATGAACGTTGCACTTCAAGAGAACTGTGAATGGATGCTTAGAGAAACCATGTCGGAGAAAGAAGTTGAATTAATGTTTACTTTGTTTTTAACATGTTTGTCTTATTTTCCATAAATAGCATAAATCAATAATCTAAAATCCACATAAAACTATATATTTTTTATTTTAATTTAGCTGAAAAACATAAATATAGCTCATACCTTACAGACAATGATAGAAATACTGTAATTTCCACAATTTATTTAGCTCCTATATTGAGGAATGCAAAAGGGCAATGCTCTTGAATCCTCAAAGTTCTGAATTGCAATGAGGAGTTAGTTGGAACGCTGACACCAACATGACCAATATATTACACTCAGATATATTAATTCAGAATTTTGAATTATTCTTTTTAGGCAAAAATACACAAATTGTCAGAAAATAACAGGCAAGGGAGTCACAGCCAGTACAGTACAAGAAAGGTCATAAAGTACAGCCATGTTTCAGAAATGAATACACGAAGTTGCTTTTTTATATCAGTTACTATCCCACAGATTATACATCTGAAATTATCTTTTTTTTCTTCTGGTCGGGTCGTTTTTAAAGAAAGGATTGCTGCAGCCACTTATCATTTGACAGTCTATAATGCCTACGTAAGCTAATTGGCTAATAATTGCATGGACATCTAATAAAGATAGTAAAAATATTCAGAATATAGGTAGCCCTCAATTTATGACTGCAATTGAGCCCAAAGTTTCTGTTGGTAAGTGAAAGAGTTAAGTGAATTTTGCCCATTTTATGACCTTTCTTGCCACAGTTGTTAAGTGAATCATTGCAGTTGTTAAGTTAGTAACATGGTTAGTAAGTAAATCTTTCTCATTGACTTTGCTTGTCAGAAGGTTGCAAAAGGTGACCACATGACCTGGGGACATTGCAATCGTCATAAATAAGAGTCAGTTGCCAAATGTCTGAATTTTGATCACATGACCATGGGGATGCTGAAATGGTCGCATGTCTGAAAAATGGTCATAAGTCACTTTTTTCGGTGCTGTTGTAACTTCAAACAGTCATTAAATGAACTGTTATAAGTCAAGGACTACCTATATATGCTGCCATCAAAGTATAGACTTTAGATTACCATTAATTTTAATACCATTTAATAGGTTACCATTAAAAAAGAAAAGGGAAACGTCTCTATAACTAGTCCTATAGAATTAACTGTTACCTGGAACAACTTTAAAAAATGTATGAGTTTTCATCTCTGGTCTTCAAATAAAAGAAACAATAAATTCACAAACTCTTAAAGGGAACCTGAGAGAAAGTTTAAGTGTCTTGCCATTGAAAATATTATCCAAACCTAGTACTGTAAACCATCAATTCATAAATGTGCTATTCTGCACTTTACCTGTCTTGCAAGTTACAAAAAATGAAGTGAAGTGAATCTGCCATTTTCACTGACAATTTTACCTCTTAAACTGTCCAATCCAAATTAAGCATCTATACAAATATTTCTTTCTTAGCATGAAACATAAAACAAGTACTTCATAAAAAATTAGTGTCGTACTCTAATGTAGCAAAAGCTAGACTAACTTAATTCATTTTGTATTGTTTTATGCATATGGTATCAAGGAAAGATAAGTATTCCATTCGATAGAATACCAACCTACTGACTCTCAAAGACAGCATCCCACCATGTTATTTTGTGATTAGACTTTATGAGAATAGTGAATTAATCAGTATTTCAGTCAGATTTGCTTTCAAACTGCTTGGAAAGATCATAGAACACATGTCAGTTAAATTTAATGGTGTCCTTCAACCCATAGAATAGTTGTCTTGAAATTTCAAATTATGCAATAGGAGACAAAACACCTATTGCATAATTTAACAAATTTTGACTTTAAGTGGGAACTAATACCCTAATATAGCTAATTATTATTCTGCCTGCAGCTAAGAACCCATATTTTAGTTTAAATATATTATGTTGTGCAACAGCTTCCTGTTGGGAATCTTGATAAATAAAAGGAAAACCAAATGGCTAGTAGCCAGAAGAAGAGTGGAAATAAAAAGCATTTTCTTTAAGATCAATGTAACCATCTAACAGCTAGATATTTATGCATTGTGTTAGTTTATAATTATATAGCCACTTATTTGATTTCAATCCATAGAATTCCCTGGTTTCCCCTGTTTTCATTAGAAAATAAATGTACTATTATTGTGGACTCACAATACCCTGTGCTGCACTTATAAAGTATTAAAGCATTAACCACCAGTGTCATTTAGAACTGTAAAGACTTATAAATTTATTCCTGCATAAGTCTTTATGATTCACAGCTAACTTCATCACAGCAGGTATTCCTATAGGTTCTACGCCTATTCTAGCTAATTGGTTTTAATGAGACTGAATGCCAAATGCCAAATGATTGATTGTGTAATATTATTTATAGGAAAATAGCTAGATCTGTAACTGTCTGATTGTCTATATGCATTTTATTCTATTATGTGTGATGATTACTATGTCTGTTGAACTAGCTTCGGAGTACATTGTCCAGGAAAATTGACCCAATTTATTCCTAGTCCTCAAATCTGCTTTATGGACATCTACCATTAAAGACCTTAGTAATGCAAACACACACCATAATGACTGGGCTTTTTTATTATGTTTGCATCACATTCAAGGAATTCATGGCTCTTCACACTTCATTTTATTATCATAACTATCAACTAAATCATTTTGGCAGAAAAAACAATCACTTTAATACCATTGGCAAGCTTTTAGAATTTAGTTCAAAGTCTCTCCAGCTGAATATCTGAATCTCTACATTACTCATAACATCATTTACTGGCAGTTAGATTACCTCTCACCAGTGATGACACTATGGAAAGCCTTACTTATGAGAATTTACCTCACACGTTTATTTTTGCCTACTTCACAGGCTATTTGCCTAGCCTTTTTAAAAGCTCAGCCATTATTTTTTCCTGTAAAGAACTCAATATGCAAAAAATGAATGTTCTAAATGAACATTAAAATAAATGAAGTAGCATGTTTACAATTATTGTCACATAATTATTAATGTAAAAAGGATGGTTAAATTAAATAGTAGAAAAGCCAGCATCTTTTGTCTAATAAAACAGTGGACATTCATTTCCAAATGTAAGTGTGTTAATGGATTAATAAACCAAGATTTAGATTCAGATGCAATACAACGTATTTTTGCTCTGGCAAGTTTCTTGTTGCTTTAATTTTTTTTTCTTTTTTTAATTTATATGCCGCCCTTCTCCGGAGACTCAGGGAGGCTTACAATGCATTAAGCAATAGCCTTCATACTTCTGTATAT
>JANHZT010006946.1:321034-331896 GCA_032468215.1 Stegonotus admiraltiensis | reverse complement strand
ATATACAAAAGTATGAAGGCTATTGCTTAATGCATTGTAAGCTGCCCTGAGTCTCTGGAGAAGGGCAGCATATAAATTGAACCAATCAATCAATCAATCAATCAATCAATCAAGAAAGAAAGAAAGAAATCCTTTAAAAATGGAATGGAAGTTACATCACAGCGAAGACATCTGCTACAACTTTCCAATTCTTCCTTCTATTTCATACCAAGGTACATTATTACTGACAGAGCCAGCTATGCTTTTTTTTCAAACTGAATATACACAACTTCCATTTATTTTTACAATTCTTAGGTTACTGCATATCAGTTCAATCTTACCATGACACACTATTCATATTAGGCTGTTTTTAGATGCAGTTCAACCAATTTGAACATCAAGGGGGAAAAAATCAAATGAACACAGATTTCACTTGTTTTAGTGTATTAAAGGGTATTATTCGCAAACACAATTGATATTATTGTGCCATATTGTCAACTAAAAGCAATACAGAAAGGACAGATATTAGGGGCAGGAAGAGAATCAGTCTCTGCCACTAACAGGCCTATAATGCCACACTATTAGGGATGAAATTTTGCAGATTCTGACAGGTTCTGGAGAACCGGTAGCGGGAATTTTGAGTAATTCAGAGAACCGGCAAATACCACCTCTGGGTGGCTCCAGAGTGGGGTGAGAATGGAGATTTTATATTATCTTTCCCCCAGGAGTAGGGAGGGAATGGGAATTTTGCAGTATCCTTCCCCTGGAGTGGGGTGGGAATGGAGATTTTGCAGTATTCTTCCCCTGGAGTGTGGTGGGAATGGAGATTTTGCAGTACCTTTCCCCTGCCATGCTCACCAAGCCACACTCACCAAGCCACGCCCACAGAACCAGTAGTAAAAAAATTTGAATTCCACCACTGCACACCATGCTGATAAATTCAGTGCAAGTAAGGAGTTGACTAAAGAAAATGAAGAAAGGAGAAAATCTGTGTGGTTGTCCATCAAGGACTTGACTCATGTTACAGGGCAAATCACAGGTTGCCCAATAGGACACATTTTAAAGGGAAGGTGGACATACTAGATTCAAATCACTTTGGAAATAGAACCAATATTTAGCGCTGGAGCAATCATATCACTCTACATGCAGAAATGCAAGAGGTATTATTGGTAATCTAAATACAAAATTATTTTATTGTACACGATGTTCACACCAAACAATATGGACAGAAACACAATTGGTCTCTCTGTCTCCTCAAGATCTGTCTCTAACTACATCATAGTTCCTGTTAACCAAAAGATGAAGCAGGCAAGTACTTCAACCTGCATCTTCATGTAAAATACAAGTGACTAGTAAGCCTCACTAAACTCCAAGTCTGCCCAAATATTCTCTAAGAAGTGTTATCAAGGAATCTATGGACTATTTAGTATGTTGATACAAGTCATTGCTATTGCTTCTACTGCATGAATCCTGAAAGGTCTTAGTAAGGAGTCTTCAGTTCTGACATGAGGTAAGTCCTCTGCACCATCTTTTGTAAGATCTGTACCAAAGAAAGGTAAACTTACCAGCAGTTCTTTTAACAGTAGTCTTCCTCTTCCTTCAGCCTACAACTGAGTCCTTATACTAAGCGTAATGGCTCCACCTACCAGGAAGCAAAAGAATTGTCAATCAAGAACATCACAGGTATCACCTTGCCCTCTTCCACATCAGTTAAAAGATTTCTTTGGAAACGAGTATGATACAAAAATCTCACTAAAATTCACCTCAGCCTATTAAGTAAGCTTATTAAAGAAAAGTTGTAGATTCTTAGAGAAGAGGTAAAATTGTTTATGTAACAATTTCATCTATTTATCAATTTCATGCCATAATCGAAATTAAAATTTTACAACAGAAAAGGACTTCTCCCAAACAGCACAATTGTTGCCCAAGGACCACACATAATAGTTAAGTATCATCAGAAGGAAGAAGAGCCATAACGTCCCTATGTGAATATACAATAATAACCTGCCAACTACAACAGAGATTATATATCATAGATATACCTATTCATTTATATATCTGTGCTAAGACACATTTTCTGTACAAGTTTTCTTTTTAAAAAGTAACTAGCATAAGTCACAATAAACTATGTATACAACCACTCCAAGAATCTCATTTAAGCCCATGTTAAAAAAAATCAGATTAGGTGGTTTCTACCTACCTATTTCTTCAGTTGTAAAAATCTTAGTGGTATAATCTAGAGAAGAATATCTCATACCCAGTCTGTGAAGATCAACTGCAATATATTTGCTTCAACCTAGGCAAGAGAGTTGATTCTGACAGCTGTGAAGCACAAGTGCTTCTGTTCAAAGGCAAACTCTGAAACATTTCCCAATAAAAAAGATGATCAAAATACAAGTTTTATAGAGATGAGTCCTTCTCAAGTCATCTAGAATGTGCATTGAATTCATCAGATTTAACTTTTAAGGACTCTAGGTCCCATCTTTATATAAAAATTAGGCACCACTCAAAGTAATTATTTTTATCCATCAGGAATATTTCTATTCTTGTGGAAAATGGGATAGACCAGCCATATAATCTGTAAGTAGCAAACACATTTGAATCACTGTTCAGTTAAGCAATCTGCTTCAAATTTACTTTATATAGAAAAATTGGATGTATTTTAAAATATTCTTGCCAATATTTTTTTTCAACAATCCTGTAAAAAATGGCAAGTCTACATGTTAAAAAAATATTTCACAGAAAAAAATTGAGGAAGTTAATC
This sequence comes from Stegonotus admiraltiensis, assembly GCA_032468215.1. Classification (NCBI taxonomy): domain Eukaryota; kingdom Metazoa; phylum Chordata; class Lepidosauria; order Squamata; family Colubridae; genus Stegonotus; species Stegonotus admiraltiensis. The sequence continues at coordinate 329,153 of JANHZT010006946.1, read as the reverse complement.
AGTGACAGAAACAATTTTGAATAACTTCATTTTAACTTTAAATATTTCATGAAAATTAAAAAAAAAAGAACTGGCGGAATGAAGGAAAAAGCTGTATCAGTACCACAGAACCCTGAAGAGAAGCTAAATAAAGGATTATTCAATTCTAGGCAAGCATATATTTTGATTAAATCAGGGCATTGAAAGCTACTTAAAAAAAATTGGAAGACATAATTACTGAAAATAACTATTTTAACTGCAATACTACCACAGATCTATATTTAACAATGTGAAGAATAGTTAACAAGTTCTACATTTATAATACATTATATTCTTACATTAAAATGGGATGCTTGCTATTAAATTTAGATAGTCTTACCTAAAAGAAAACTGAGGGACATTCCCCCAATAAACCACTTGAAAACTTCAGGTTGTTTCACATTTATATACAGATATTTACGCTGATGTTGCAAGTCATGAAAGGATGAAGAGTTTTCTTCAGTTGCACTAGAATGGGAGTATGGTGTAATGGAACAGAAAATTGCAGTAACACAAATGGATGGAAATTTGCCAATCAACTCCAAAATATCTGCTCAGGCTTTAAACTTTGCTTCTACCTATTCCTATTGGGAAAATAAAATAAACTGAAAGAAGAGTAGCTTCAAACTGACCCTGAAATTAAGCTAGATAACTTTTTGTGATTTGGTACTTTACTAACCATGCATGAAAATAAACATTCCTAGTGGATTTTAAGTCATTATGCAAATTCAATGACATCATTAACAATATTTCTGTATAGCCTTCATTCTGAATGGGCAGTATTACACTTATTCTAAATTTAGGGTATGTTTCTTTTAGGTAAATACAGTGTTAAGCAATTTTTCAAAGGCTGAAAGTTTCTGAAGTAGAAATCTATGTTCTTTCAAGTATATAAATGGACAGTGAGAAAACTTACAAATGACATCTGTTTAGTTTTAGTGTATTACACTAATGTATGGGGGGAAAGAAAGAAGCATTTTAGTAATAGAATCAATTAAAACAGTGACTGTACTTTGGAGAAACTTAATGTTCCAGATGTTTTCGGTCCAGTTTCAAAACATGAACATGAAATTTTCTTCTATTAAATTCTGACAGTTCAGACAGAGTTACATCTCAATTATTTGGTTTATGAGCTTTTTATAATCTGATTTGATGATACCTTAAATGCATACGATTTTAAGTCATGAGTATTCAAGCTGAATCCTGCGAATAAAGTAACCATGCACAGTTCCTGCTTTAGGTTGAAGAGCAGCTCTAATTTAAGCAAAACTTTAATTTAAAAGAAGTATTATATGTACAAAAATTAAAAAACACCCATTGTATAGCCATTCTACATAATTAAAGATACCAAAAACTGGATTCTTGCTAACACTTTAAATATAGACACTACAATATGCAACTTATGAGAATTTAATTCTTTGATAAGGTGATGTAAAGGAAACAGCTTAATACACAAGTGAAGGACCCAGAAATGTTTCACAGAAACACTAGTGGCAATTAAGATACTAAGCATAATTGATTAGTCATATCAGGTCATATAAATCAGACTTTTTTAAAAAAGAGAGAGATTTGCCACTCACCCAAAGAGGTTTTCATTTTTTTCTCTTTCTCAGAAAAAAAAAATGAAAATTATGTTTTAAGTCCATAAAGTAAACCCTTCCTTTATTTATTGTTCTTGCTATAATGTCAATGACTATAAACTTCAACAATCCCTTCCCCAAACTGTAAATGACCTTTATAAGTATTAAAAATTTGAAAGCTTTGTACTCTTAATTCAATACCATAATAATAAAGCAGGATTATGCTTGATAAATAAACTTTATATATCAATTTCCCCTCTCTCTAAAGTCCTTCATGCGCTTTAAACTGTGAAAACAATATCCCCTTCTCCAAATGTTCAATTAATAAGATGCTATGCTGCTAAAATTTTTCTTTCTGGAGTACAGAAAACTATCTATGTAGCCTTTAACTAATCTTTGCCTATAATCGTATGTATTAACCATGTAATAAGTCCCACTGAATTGAACACTGCTTACTTCTGAAAGAGAAGTGTGAAGTTGTATAGTCTAGCCCAGTGATGGTGAACCTTTTTGGCATTGCGTGCCAAAAGCCTGAGCGCGCGAGCGCTGTCGTGCTCCTGCGTGCCGGAACCCATAATGCAATGCGCACCCCCATTTACACATGCCTAGCTGCCTGCTGCCTTCCACGATCTCCAAAGTTCCCCCCTGCCCCGCATTGAATCCTAGCTTCCTCCTGCCTTCCAGGATCTCCAAAGTTCCCCCCCTCATCGAATCCTAGCTGCCTGCTGCCTTCCATGATCTCCAAAGTTCCTCCCCCATCGAATCCTAGCTCTCTCCCGTCTTTCACGATCTCCAAAGTTCTCCCCCATTGAATCCTAGCTCTCTCCTGCCTTTCACGATCTTCAGAGTTCCTCCCCCATCGAATCCTAGGTCTCTCCTGCCTTTCACGATCTCCAAAGTTTCTCTCCCGATTGAGTGCCTCCTGCCTTCCGTGCCTCCTCAGATCTTTGCAGTTTCTCCCCACATTCCGTGCTAGCTTTCTCCTGCTTTCCTGCCACGGAGAGGCATATGCAGAGGGTAGAACCTGCAGAGATTGGGGAAGGCCCTGCCTCCATGCATGCGCGGCAGAGACCGGAAGACCAGCTGGCCGATGGGAGGTGCGCACATGTGCGGTGGACCTGGGCTGGGGCGATGGCTGGCGTGCTGGCAGAAAGGGCTCTGTGTGCCACCTGTGGCATGCGTACCATAGGTTCGCCATCACGGGTCTAGCCACTAGCATATATGACAGAATGAGAATTCAAAATCCATTCTGGGCAAAATGGCCAGTTTTATTTACAGGGGGAAAAAAAAAACCTGGCTAGGGAATTCTGGGAGTTGAAGTCCACACCTCTTAAAATTGCCAAGTTGAAAAATACTGCTTAAAATTGAAAGGACTTTAAACAATATGATTAACTTAATTTCTTTTTATAACAAGTATAAATCCTAAGTATGATCATCAGATTCCACTCCATAAACTTTGACAATTCTGAACATATTAAGAAAACAATAAACGAATCTGTGGTCCATCGAATCTGTCCTTTGAGTTTTTACATTATTATTATTAAATTTATTTTTGTATTTTGTTCAGATGATGGACATGTGTTCATCCCAAGCATATTTAAATTCACTTCGTTGACCTCTGCTGGAAGTTGGCTCCAAGTTTCCACTACTCTTTCTGTGAAGTAATACTTTCTGATACTACTTTTGAACTTCCTTCCTGTTTGAGATTAGGTCCAGTGTTTTCTTTTTATTTTTGCTTAATAATGAAAATACTGCCTTCTAGAACCTTATTCATACTCTTTAATATATTTAAAGGTTTCAATCATGTCACTCACTTCCCTTCTGTCTTCCAGGTTGTACGTATTCAGTTCCTCCAATCTTTCCTATTTTGTTTCGTCTCTCAGACCTTGCACCATTTTTGTTGCCTGTCCCTGGACTCACTCAATTTTATCAATATCTTTTTTTAAGTGAGGTCTAGAGCTGGATCCAGTTCTCCAAATGGGGTCTGACTAAAACCCTATATCAATGATGGCAAACCTATGGCACGCGCGCCACAGCTGGCATGCAGAGCCTTCTCTGCTGGCACACGAGCCATCGCCCAGCTCATGTCCACTGCACATGCACACACGCACCTCCCACCAGCCAGCTCATTTTTGGGATGCGCAGGGGGCGAGGCGCATGTGGGAGACATGCGCGCATGCACGATGGGTCGCACCCACATGCATGAGGGGTGTGTGGCGTGTGTGTTCTGGAAGTGCAGAAACGGGCCCACGCAGGAGGTAGGGGTCGCATGAGGGGTGTGTGTGTGTGCACATGTGCGGGGGTGTCCACATAATTGCATTATGGGGGCCGGCACATGCTATTGCACAGGTGCGCACTTTTGGCACCCGAAGAGACAAGTTAGCCATCACTGCCCTATATAGTGGAATAAGGATCTCCTTTTTCTGCTGGTAATCTCTCTAGTTACATATCCCAGAATTTTGTTTGCCTTCACAGCTGCTTGGCCAAACTATTTACTCATTTTGCAGTCATCTGCTATGAGCACACCTAAATAGTTTTTTTATTGTTGTTCTCTCTAACACCGTATTTCCAATATTGAACCCTGCCAGAGGATTATTTTTCTTTAATCTTACATTAAACTATAGTTTCCACATTTTTGACCAATTTTACAGTAATGCCAAATCGCTTTCCATGTTATGAATACCCCCAGGAAAGTCACCTCTATTACATCCTTTTGTATCATCAGCAAAAAGATAATCCTTATCTAGCAATTCTTCTATTACACCACTACATACATACTTTATTGCGGTCATAGACCAGAAGCCAAAGCATCCAAGACACATAGCTGGCCCACGACCAGACTGGATTGTACACCACTTACAAACACACTGAACAGAACAAGATCTAAGACTTGTGGTACACCACTTGATCTCTGTCCAGACATTAAGAATCACACATTGGGATCTTATGTGGAACTGTATGTGGAACGGTATCAAATTCTTTGCTAAAATCCAGACAGGCTATATCCACAGCACCACCTTCATCCAAAACTTTTGTGACATAATTAAAAAAGGCAAAGTTTAAAAAATTACACGTTCCCCCTTACACCTATGCATTACCAATCAACTACTGTACAAACAAATCAACTGCTCAGGAACTAGCACCACTATACTACACAACAGTTAATTTAAGGATTGCACCATAATTTTCTGGCTTTCATAACCAAGCCTATTACGCCTATGGTTACATATATCCTATTTTCCAAGCATACATCCCTACTAAAGAGTTTTTTAAAATTGTATTGTTATACAAGTACTGCTTTAACACTAGATATTGTCACTGTTTTCCCTGTCACTGTCCAATATTTGCAACACTACTGGCATCATTTAATTAAGCAAGCCTTCTCCAATATGAAGGCTTCCAAGTATGTTAGACATTGATTCCCACCATACTCAAAGTTGCTTTAGTTTTATGCTATTACTACATAAAAAGGGTACTTCTGTCTTTGGCAGGAAGCTGATTATCTCCAATATTTCAGCCAATCTAACATATTGCAGAGCAGGAAAGGGTCAGCTATCACTAAAATGAGCAAGGTTCAGTTATTTCAGGTTCATCACATTTGCTCTGTTATGACTAAGTGAGAAATATGACCACACATACTTGTATCCATGCATATATTTGGACAGCAAACAAGGATAGGAAATAAAAGCAGAACCATGGACTAAATGCAGGAAAGGAAAGACTGCTGCTCAGTGTAAGATAATTAGCACACATATTTTGCATAGTTGTTTTATATATAAAAGATACAAATTTTCAGGGTTTTTTTTTATGGTGGCAAAAAAACTCACAAAACTGGAATTTGGAAAATGCCAGTGTCAAATCTTCTCCCTTAAAAGATAAAGGAGAATTACAGAGCACTAAATTTTTGTTTTCTAAATATTGTGAAGTTCTGTTTTTACTTCCCATGAGAGTTTTATTTCACAGCAATGTTAGTGCTTATACAACAACAATAAAATTTGTGAGTTGGTTTCTGTGCCTAAAGGAGGATTGGGTCTCCTAGTTTTCTAATACTGAACAGCACCTTAACTACAGGTAATCTTCAACTTACAACAGTTTATTTAGTGACTGTTGAAAGTTACAATGGCACTGAAAAAAGTGATTTATGACCATTTTTCACACTTATATCTGTTGTAGTATCCTCATGGTTATTTGATTTACATTCAGATGCTTGACAACTGGTTCATATTTATGACGGTTGCAGTGTCCTGGGGTCAAGTGATCATATTTTGCGATCTTTTTGCAAAGTCAATGGGGAAGCCAGATTCACTTAACAACTATGTTATTAATTTAACAACTGCAGTAATTCACTTAACAAATGTGGAAAGAAAAGTCGTAAAACAGGGCAAAACTCACTTAACAAATTTCTCACTTAGCAACGTAAATTCTGGGCTTAACTGTAGTTGTAAGTTGAGGTCTATTTTGTATTGCACCAAATTGGATCTCTTCAGTAGTCACAGATGGAAAGAACTGCTAAATGTCCTAATATATTTCCAGTTTTACTGAAGATAAAATTAGAAATCTTAAAACTAACTGTGCTAAACATATCATTCATGATGATGTGCAGTACTACAAAATAATGAACTATGTACAATTCTATAAATACAGAATTGTTTAACATACTTACCTCCCACTTACATACAGAAAGCATCAAACCTGACAAGATTTATACATGTCACAACTCTGGAAAGTTAATTATAATGTTTCACTGCATTTCTGAGTAATGATGTTACTCAGAACATAGATAATTTTATGAGAAATAGATAAATTTCCTTATCTATTTACAATACAGCCAATAGAAGGTATTCTCTCCAGGTCTTTCATTTGACATTCATAATCACAATACATTAAAACACCCAATATTATTCATCTGTATTTTTCAATATATTTTAATTATTTTTCTTATTATATGCACGGCAATATTAAAATGAGACTGATTGATTTTCATCCTCTCTCATGACTCCTTTCTTTTTCTATTAATGTATTTTTAAAGAAACCTATACATTAAGTTTCTTTTAACAGATGCATTATTGTAACTCTCATGCTGTAATACTTGTGCAATATGAGAACTTGACTTTTTTCATAAATAAACTCTGTTATTAATAACATTTAATAGGGAAGTGAATTGGGCATCTCTTTCATCTAAGTAACAAGTTGATTACAAAAGAATAAATCAAATTTAACAAACTGTAAACTTGCTCTATGTTGTATGTGGGAAACAAAAAAAATAGCATATTTTTGTGTTTATTTTTTATGGACTGTTGAATTTAAAAAAGAGCCTATCACAGTGCCAAGTTAAATTTGTATTGTTTAGCCTTGCATTTCCCCTCCCCCTCTTTAATCAACAGCAGATGCAGGGAATAACGGGCACGGGGGAAGGGCCTTAGCCATTTATCAATGTTCTGAAGGAAGTAAAGATGGGATCTTCTCATATGGCAAATAGGTGGTGCATTGGACTGAATTCTGATAGGAGATCTCAGCAAGAGTTCAACAGTCATCTCTCCCTACTCAATCTGAGCAGTTAAGCTTCAATTGCTAAGATTGTAGCATTGGATGGAAAACACGAAGTAACTACAAAATGTTATACAGTAGTTTCATATTCCTCTTTCAATCATTCACACCTTATTTTTCAAAACTTATAAGCAGTTGCATTGACTCATGAAAATGAATCTAGGATCCCAATAAAATAAAGGGAAAATAAATACCTTTGCTCACAATGGATATACATTGGAGTTCTGGGAACTTATTACATCATTTCTGATCCACTTTGTTTCCCATGTACCTATGTACCTAACTATCAACCTACCTACAAGCATTTAGAGTTCTGGGAAATTCAAACTTTTATTTAGCCCAACCTGTTTTGTTTAAATTCAATGTTTTTATTTATCACAATTATACATATCAATCCTTTCATCTTAAAGTCATTACAAAAACAATCATGTTAATTATTAATATTAGCATTTAGCTATATAAGTGTTCACAAGGTCATTGTATGTTATTTGATTAGTGAAAACTAGCAGCATGAGTGTCTTGGTTTAACGTATGACTTAAAGTGACGTTGTATTCATGGTAACTAGCAACTTCCATCTGCAACGGTGACATCAAGTCTATGGCATTAACTATATCTTACAATAGCTGGAAATGCAAAGGAACTGCCTTGAAGGATTCTCCTCTCCTTTCAGATAAATGGAGCTATTTCCCTTACTCTTGACTCATAGTAACACTTCCACTTTCCATTTCTGCTTGTACATTTTGCAGCAAACCTGACATCTGTGTAAGCTCTTAATATGGAGTAAAATCCTTTTTATATCCTGTAGCAACAAAAATGCAGACTAGGTGTCAGGATTTCAAGTTTTCTAATGCCACATAATTTGGTTCACATTAAAAAATATAAATACCATAAATAATCCATGGTAGTACAGTGGACTAAAACACTGTTATTAACATCTGCTGCTTGCAATTACTGCAAGTTCAAATCTCACCAG
>JANHZT010006946.1:301764-320934 GCA_032468215.1 Stegonotus admiraltiensis | reverse complement strand
GAAGGCTATTGCTTAACGCATTGTAAGCCGCCCTGAGTCTCCAGAGAAGGGCGGCATATAAATCAAAGCAAAAAAATTATAATCAATTTTTTAAAAAGCTTACTTTTCATTGTTCTATGCCAAATTAAATCTTGGATCCATTTTATTTATTGTTGTTTACACAGGATATGGGAATCTTCTAGCTCTTCAGGTATGGCTGAGTTTCAGCCTCCAGCTGCTATAGTCATTAGAGCCCATAATGAAGAATGCAAGAATTTACAGATAAACATCTAATGTGACACAGCTTTTTCATAACTTGTCTGTACTGATTTTCAGAACTTGCCTAGTTTTCAATATGGAGTTATTAGATACCTAGCCCAAGATCTTATACATGTATATGTTCTGCCACAAAACTAGGATCACCGTCTTCCCTCCTGCTCATCCTTCTTAATTATTAGACAATGTTGTTTTAAACATTCCTTCTGAAGTTGAGGTTTTGTTCCTCTTCCCTTTCCAGAAGGAACATTAACTGAAAAGCTTGATATACAGTGCTATTACAGTTTCTGGTATTAAAAGACTATATAGGTAAGTTTAAGAATTTGATAAAAGATTCCAATTTATTTATTAAGCATAAGTTTTGTCTATGTGAAGCTCACATTTATCTTTATTTATTTTCAAGAAAACCGTTCATCACAACTCATAGCTGAACTTTGCAACCTTAAAAGTTCTGGGAAATTTTTAATTTGACCAGCCACTTTTCCCATTGCTACAACTGTTCATACAAAAACATACTTATTACATCTGAACCACTTGACTGATTACCAAATTAGCTAATAAACATATCAGTTATTCCTTTAAGCTTAAGAACAACTACAACAGGCCACATGACTGTGGAACTCAAGATAAAGTTTTCCTTCTAGCTGACTATAATACACTTAAAATGTTAATTATGTTTGTCACCAAGTGAAATGATGCAAATTTTATAAAAAACTGGACTGTCATTCAGCATGGAGAATATAACCTTGATGAAAGATGACCTTGTTGAAAATATGCAAGAACCATTATCTAGACAAAAGGGGCTGAAATAGTTTCAAGTCCTGAGAAATGACATAATATTCAGAAACAGATAGCTCCCTAATTCACTGGAGTATAAGAAGAGGGAGGCGATATAACAGAGATTTACAATATTCTGTCATTATACCCAATCTCAAAATAAAAATAGTTTTAGTTTTCCTGTGGAGTTGATTTCCTAATCTGGTCTATCCAGGAGATCTATCCAGGCGAACATGTTGCTCAAACATTTTTCAAACTTAAAAGTGCATATCATTAACATACAGTGATTTTTACTCTTCAAATTTGAACTAGATCTCATAGTAAAAGATACTGTAGCTTCAATAAGGGTCTAGCAGGAAAGAAAGAAAGGTTCTTATCAAGGGTAACTTTCTCAATAAATATGTGTCTAAATATAGCTGGATGTAGTTCAATCATTTAAGAATAATGTGATTTATAAGATATAAAACAGTTTTCCCTTTTTTAATTGTATATGATTAACCCTTAGTTCACAAACATTCAACAACCCTTCCAGAAAATAATATTTCTTTAGCACGAATGAAAACCTCACAGCTCCAAGCAACTTGATTTGAAATGAATTGCTTTAAAAAAAAAATCTTATGTTCTTTGAACAGATAATGCTACAACACTTGTTCAACCAGTTTTAGAGTTATTTACAACAGAAATACAGAGGTTAGAACAGTATTTCAAAAGCATGCATTAACCCCTATAGAATTCCAGAATATATAATTACTGAAAAGCCTTGCTGAGTTTAACCAGGTTTACTCTCAAGTAAACTGATGAGACTGCAGCCTTAGAATTAGTCCAACAAGCTTTCTCTGAGTTTTCATAATTCCTCAGTTTCCCATTGCAGTTTAATCGACAGACAATATGCATTCCTGGCAGGGCCTCTATTCTTTAATCTCTAATTGTGAACTCCACACAATTCCGGAAAGTATTTTGCTGTGATAAATTCCAGCACTTGTTTTGTTCCTACTTCCAAGAGCTTCTATCTGATGAAGCTTTACAACAGTAAGGAAGCCTTTTTTATTCTTCTTTTGAGAATTACCATGATAACAGAGAGTTTTAGTAAAAGAAGAAAGGAAAAATATAGTTCAGGCAAGTTGTTTCATGCAGACAAGTTTCTTCCAGAAGCCATTGTTGTCATAGAATAATTTTCTTGGCAGCTACGTTTCTCACCTCCTCTCCAATACTCTTCAATTGCTGTGGTTTTACATTTCCTCAATAAAATTCTCAAAAGGTCAATTCTCCCAGCTATTCATGCTCCAAAAGCATGTTTCCTCATTAATACAGATACATGTACCATATGTCCACTAAACAACTATATTGGAACTAAAATGTCTTCTGATTAAGATGGAGTTGCAGTCAGACAAATATCAGTATTTCCTGGTGCCTCCTATAATAATTGCATTGTGATTTATTTGTTACTCTAATTACTACTACTGGAACCAGTGCTTACTTTGTTTTTTTTATAATCTGATAGTTATCAGTTTAATGGCACCAAGAAACTTCTGCTAGCATCTTTCCTAACTAGGGCAATAGTTTTGACAGCTACTGAAAAAAAGAGGTTAGCTATTCCCTAGAGGTGAGAATATCAGGGCTATTAAAGACACCATTAACACTGTAAGTAACAAAATGGATACAACTAAAGAGCAGAACATCTCATTTGGAAGTTCACTGAAATCTACAATCAATTAACTAAAACTTGTTAAGCTTCTTCAGGACAAAACAGAATTTATAAAATCTTTTATGGGTTTATATGTGATTGGAATTCCAGAGGAAACTTGCACATAGTTGTCTTTATGAACTGGAAGGTACTGGCTTTGCCTGAAGACTGTCAGGTAAATAGCGAGAGGATTTTCTGCATTCCAGCTTCTTCTTTTTTCATACAACTGATAAGCCTCAGCCATTCCTTGTCAAATTAATTGTATTTGCTGGGAAAAATGAAATTTTACAGAAACCCAACCTTCAAGAATAGGATAAAAAAAATCTCATAATGTTTTGCTAATTACGTCAAAAAAGTTCAAGAATACAGTAAGATGTTCAACACAGCAGCAAGTATTGACTGAGAGAAGACGCTTCAATAATTTCATCAGGATTCCAATCATCTTTGTTTTGATATTTGCAAATGGTCCTGATAAATCATTTCATAATTATGAAGCTGAAAAATGTCTTACCTCTTGATGCTCCTGTTGAAGGAGAAGGATTTAAAAATGCATGTTTCTAGTATGTTTCATGTATCCAGGCTATTAAACTTCTTTATCTCTTATTCTTAATTAAACATTTGTTTGTTATCTCTATCTCTGTCTTTATCTTTATGTCCTTGGCTACAGGGAAAGAGTAAGAATTGTAGCTTCTTTTAAAATTCTTTGATTTTTCCTTAATTTTTCTTTTTTCCTAAATCTTCCCTTATTAATGAGACTTGTATTTAACATGCAAGTACAGTGAAACTTAAATGTTTGTGAGCCCTTGAGTATTTCTATGTAAATATGACCTGTTCTTCACACAAGTCCAAAAACTAGATAGAGAACACAATTAAACAAATGAGTAAAAAACACTACATTTACTCATTTAATTATTGAGCAAATGATCCAAAGCTACAAATTTGTATGTAGCAAAAGTATGTCAATTAGAGTCAGATGTTTCAATCAATAGGATGGTAATCAGGAGTGAGTGTGAGATATCCTGCCTTATTTAAAGAACAGAATTCTAGAAATTTACTGACAAATTTGATCTTTACAACACATGTTTGTGAAAGTATGTAATAGATTGAACAGAGAAAATTTCTGAGAAACTTTGAAAAGGAGTTACTGATGCTCACCATACTGGAAAAGGTTATAAAACTATTTCCAATGAGTTTAGTCTTTATGGAGACAATTCAACACCATTGTTATCCTCTTCATGAGTAGTCAATCAAACAATGAGCGAGTAGTCACACCAACAGTGAGATGTGTAATATTTCAAGAGATCTCAAAGAACCCCAAAATAATGTCTAAGGAGGAACTAAAGAACTGTCTTGCATTGCTGAATGACATTGTTCACAAGATGTAAGAGTAAAGTTATACTCTCCAAAAAGAATATTGCTGCCAATCTACAGACTGTGTGCCAAAGACCACACAGATAAGCAAGAAGGCTACTAAAATAATTTTCTGTGGATAGATGAAACCACCTTTTGGCTTGAATGAAAAATATTCTATTTGTTGAAACGCCAAACTGCATTCCAGTGTAAGAATCTTATTCAATTTGTTAGCCTGCTTTATTGCCTCTGGACCAGGATGGCTTGCCATCATTGTCAGGTGATCTGTCCATGAACTGCAGCTTAAGAAAGTTAACAACCCAAAACACACATGAATGATCTAAGAATGGTTCCATCAGAAGTTGATTTTGGGGGAAGTCCTGACTTTAATCCTAGACTAGAGAAATGTGGGAAGACTCAAAATAAGTAGTTAATGCAAGGAAACCCACCAACATCCTTGAGTTGCAATTGTTATATAAGCAGGAAAGGGATAAAATTCCTCCAAGAATTTGTTCAGGGCTGATCAACAGTCATTGGAAACATGTAGTTGTGCTTATTGTTGGTGTCTCTGTGTATGTGTGGTACACCAGCAACTGAAAACAATTTTTTGCCACACACAAATGTATAGGTTTAGATCATTTTCTTCAATGAAATGAAAAAGTATAATGTTACTGATTCATTTATTTAACTGTGTTCTTTTTATTTTAGGTCATTTTTACGCAGAAATATTGAACATTCAAAAGGGTTTACAAACTTTTAAGCACCAGTGCAGAACTTTCTGTCCCCATTAGATCATGTAACTATATTAATATTATCAATCAATGATTAAATTATTAATTTCTGTAGAAAATAGCAGCTTGGGTTGTACAATGCTTAACTACCACAAGGTGAAATTAAAAGTTTTTATTTTTAATTTTACCACTAATTTTTTTATAACTTTATTTTTTATCACTTTGGAAAAGGTATTTTGGTCTATATAGTTCATTTATATAATTTGCATATAACAAACATATATTATATCTAATATAGCCTCTTTAGTAATATGGAATATTAAGTACATCTAGTCCTTGACTTACAACCATCTGTCTGGTGACCATTCAAAGGTACACAGGCACTGAAAAAACTGACTTACGGTGGGTTTTCATATTTATAACAATTGTAACCATTGCCTTGTGATCAAAATTCAGGTGCTTGGCAACTGGTATGTATTTATAGCAGTTGTGTTGTGCTGGGTTATGTATTTATCATTTGTAACCTTCCTAGACAGCTTCTGACAAGCAAAGTCAATAGGGGAAGCCAGATTCACTTAACAGTTGCAGTGGTTTGCTTAACAACTGTGGTAAAAATGTCATTAAACGAGGCACAATTCATTTAACAATAGCCTTGCTTCCCAATGCAAATTTTGGGCTCAATTCTGGTTGTAAGTTGAGGACAATCTGTTATCATTCAAATTTTAAAAGATGGGAACTGAATTTGAGATGTCTTGCATGAGACCCATATTTTCTCTAAAAAAAAAAACTTTCATAAGAGACTTGGGGGACAGAGATGCATATAAATGGCGATTCTAAACATACAAGAGTTTATCTTTTGACAAAGAAAGCACTACTGTAGTAGTGAACGAATAAGTCTATGACTTGGAATCCTTCTGCTGCTTAGGTCCTGATTGCAGCCTTATGTGGTGAAACTGTATCCCTCATTGCTGTTTGGTTAGACTTCTGCAAAGGGCTTTATAAAGCCCTTTAAAGACTTCTGCCCTTAAAAGTTACAGTTAATCCAGGATGCACTGGCTCGTGTGCTGATACCCAGTGTGGGTCATATTACAACTGTGCTTCAGGCTCTGCACTAGCTCCCATCTGCCTTCTAGATAAAATTTAAAATGCTGATTCTGAGCCATAAAGTTGTTGTGGCTTAGCATTTGGGGATCTGTGGGATCAACTACTCAAGATAGAATAGGCCTGGTGGTCATTTTGGGAAATTTTTCTTAAAGCCATTGTGGGGAAGTAAAGGCAACTAAGAATCAAAGCAATCTTCTCAGTAGTAGCCACTGTCCTTTGAAACAACCACTGAAAGAAATTAAATTGACCTCTTTGACTGCATTCAGGAAGATGATGAAAATTCAAATAGTTTCCTAGAACATTCTATCTTGCATTCATTAGAGGCAATCTTTTTAATCATATGATTGCATTTAATTGCTTCTAATTTGTATCATAGATATTTCCAGTGTTGTTTTCTATTGTATATGCTGCTAACAATTTGTTTTGATTGGAGTAGGATATCAATTTTATAGATAAATAATAATTTCTATTTAAAAGTGTTGCTCAAAGCTTTTAATATTATTCAACCAATAAAGTTATATCTTCAAGATCCAGCCTTCTACATGCTTCTTGCATGTCAGATAGCTTATTACTTCTAAATGTTGTATCATTTGTAATGTTATTTATATCTTTCATGATAAGATGCAGGACAAAGTTATGTATTTGTGTATGCACATGAATGAATGCATACATTTCCCAAACAGCACACGTAATTTTGTAGAATGGATCACAGGGTCATGAAGCTGCTTCAAAGGTATATGCCAGTGGATTGGTATATAAATTTAATAATTAATTAAAAGTCATTTACAGATCTATGAAAATGATACTCTTCCCACAGACAAAAATATAAGTATCTTCTTCAAGTAGTTGTATAATGGTCTATTTGAAATTTCAGCATGCATTCCAACAGAAAACATACTAAGCTAAGCTCAGACAGAATTTAATTTTGGGTCAATGTTTCTTTGAACATTTTAATTATTGTTCCATGACAGAAAATAAAGTGCTTCAATGGTGGCTGAAACATATCTATAATTATATATTACAGTGCTTACTAAGCAACATACTAGTCAGATGAGATTTTCTTAATGATGAAAATTACCAAACATAATCATTCCCATTCTGGATACATTGTATGAAACATATCTGCATATATTTTAGTTTATTACTGTCCTAAACATTTGAAACCCATTAGTAAATCACAAATACTTCATTTGCTAGAACTGTTGCCAACAAGCATATGATAACATAGCTGACACTGTTGCCAACAAGCATGTGGTGATTTATAGCCAATTATATATTAGATATTTAAGGTAATATGCTATAAATAATACAGAAGTCATTTACTAGTGAATACTGACTTACCTTCAATCTTTTTTAAAGCTGACAGGCAAGTATCCCGGCTTGGAAACTCAAAGGGATTACTACAGGTCCTAATAGTATCACATTCGCATTTTCCATTGATTATATTGCAGCCTGTTATGAGGTTTTCATTGCAAGGCTCAAATCCAAGTAGCTGATCATCCCAGTTTTCATCTAAAAACCAAAATGAAACAACTATAATACTGGTAACTTATTGATTTGTTTTATTTAATTCAGTATTTTTGCCAAATACTGTACCGAAGCATCTCAATACAAATATTAAACTCATTTTTAAAGATTCTATAACCGCATATCCCCAGTTCACATTATTATCATTGAACCACATTTAAAAAGAAATGTGAACTTGGACTTTCCAATTAACATCAAAATTTGAGAATCCTGGGTGTCTTGTTTAAAGAATGCATTCCTAGCACTTGAAACAGAATAAAAAATACAAAAATCCAAAACATTCTGGGAGCTACTGTATTGTAAAGTGTAGCAATCAAGTCATCTCAACTGAATAAGAAGTTGCTATCATTCCAGATGTTTGATAATCCCATCTAATAAAAGTCCCTGTGAAAGGTCTAGATGGTTTTTAACACAGCTGTTTTCAAGACAATGCTATCATTTCAATCAACCTATGATGCAATAAGCCAGCAGTCATTTTCTGACATTCTTCCCTCCAGGTAAATTAAGATAGATAATAAATTTGAATCTGCCACCTCAGTTATGGACCCTGAAGCAATATTAGCTGCTCACTCACTTGAATTCCTCATCTAGTGTTGATATAATTTTTTCCCAGTGATCCCTCAAATCAGAGCTGAAAAGAAATCTTACATGCAATATGGAGTTACTATTACAAAAGACATCTGTATCAGGATTAGAAGCCACCATAACATTCATTAAAACTAGTTACACTATCTCAACTCTACACATACAAGAATGTGATATAGAAAAGCCCACAAGTAGCCCATAATCTCTACATCTGATCCTTGTTTTAACTATCACGATTGGGACTGGTGACTTGGTCATTAAGTAAAGGGGTCACTAAGTGAAAGCGCTACTGCTCTTGATCTTACTTTAATGGTCATTTGCTTTATAGACTTGCAAAGGTCTTAAATGTGTGGACTGATTGCAAAGTCACTTTTTCATTACCATTTTAATTATGAATGGTCACGAAAAAGAGCTACCTATATATGCAAGACTACAGAAATTACAAAGGCAAGCTTCCTAGGTGACAATGAGTCAATGACTCTCTCTTAGCCCAACCAATGTTACAGGATTATTGCAGGGGGGAAAAATAAGAGGGAGCTTTATGTATGACACCAAATGTAAAGCAAAATATAAATCAAGTAAGTAGATAAAAAAATGGTACAGGTCATATGTATCACAAACCATATACAAAGGTGGGCAGAGCTGCAAAACTGAGCAGATTTCAATTCTGCAATTTGACTTTGGAAACAGTCCAATTTAACTGTGGTTAAACCCGGTAGCTTTTGATACAATTTGGAAAACAAACTCAAGTGAGAGCTAGAAACTCACACATTCCTAATTCTCATTTGCTACTGCAGGAAACCAACAAAGCTCTGTACTTTTCCCCTAAGTAGGATTGGATATAATCCACAGAATCAATACTGTTTTGGAGGATATGGTGCTTTCCTCTCTTCAGAAGAATAAGTAGAAGGATTTGGAAAATTTAAATTAGAATAAAAAACAATTCCATAGTTTTGTCTGTGGACTTAAGTAGCTGATTTTTCAGAAATAACTACCTGAAGGCATGAAATCTACCCAAATTCAGACAGGAAACCATTATTTGGGTGGACAAATAAAAATTTAAATAAAAATTCAGTTTTTAACTGCATTAAAACTGCAAAATTATAGCATAATACGTGCAGGGGTTTTTGTGCTACGTATCATCAACTTTGAATTTAAAGTGGGAGTGAGAATACTATGGCATAACTTTTTAAACTCACACTCTAGTTAGTTATGAGAGAAATTTCTACTGCTTTGCTGAAGCTGATGCACCAGTACACATTGCATATGGTTCTGTATTCATACAGGTAGTCTTTGACTTACAACAGTTTGTTTAGTGACCATTCAAAGTTATAATGGTACTGAAGTATGTGACTTATGACCATGTTTCACAGTTATAACCTTTGCAGAGGCCCCATAATCATGTGATTAAAATTCAGATGCTTGGCAACTTGTTCAGATTTATGACCGTTGCTGTGTCCCAAGGTCACATGATCACCTTATGTGACCTTCTCACAAGCAAAGTCAGATTCATTTAACTGGGTTAGTAACTTATCAACTGCAGTGATTCACTTAACAATTGTGGAAAGAAAAGTTGTAAAATGAGGCAAAACTCACTTAACAAATGTCTCACTTAACAGCAGAAATTTTGGGCTCAATTGGGGTCATAGGTTGAGGACTACCTGTACATGCCTGAACTGAGTGATCCCAAAAGAGCTGATAATGTAGCACCAGCTTTTTAACAATATACCGTGTTTCCCCGACAATAAGACTCTGTCTTATATTTTTTTTGAACCCTGAAATAAGTGCTTGGCCTTATTGCCATGTGCTCAAAAGCCCGACTGGGCTTATTATCAGGGGATGTCTTATTTTAGGGAAAACAGGGTAATAAGTGATATGTAACAGAATTCAGAAGAGCCATCCTATGAACCCAAATTTGCTCTGTCTTTCTTTGCATCTTGCCTTTGCTTCTGGGAAACCAGAGATTAAAAGGATATCTCATGTTCTAGTTTGCCTGATTTTCCAGCTTCTAGGAGGATTGATTGATTGATTGAGCCTTTTAAGTACAAAAGAAGATGGGAGGTAAGGTATTGTCCTCTGAAGGATCCTGGGTATCCAGATCTATTCTGCAATGTAGGCAAATTACATGTATGTTTATTATTAGTTTTCTTTAGTATTAAATTTGCTTGCTGGCCATCTTGCTTCGAAGCAGTAGATATATGTAAATCTACCACCATTTCAAAATGATTATAGCAACATTTTGCATCTTCTGAATTGATTTAGAACTGCCTGAATTGTACGTTTTTATCAACTTTCTAGCTGTAGAATCTGCTGAAAACTGTGCTTTCTCTTCTTACCCATAATATTGCCCTTTTTCCATACAAATTTCTAGAGCTGCAGATTAGGTCTTCTTAATGTGTCAATTGCTTCAAGACAGTGAGTTCACCAGGTAATTCCAAATCTAAAATGATACGGCCTGCAAATGCCTCTTCTAGTCCCAGACATTTAATGTTAACTGCTCTCTCCTAGATTCTCACTAACTCCAAGCTCAAAACACAGGGCTCCCTTCCCCCTTAGCAATGGGGGGGGGGACTCCCCTGGCAGTTGGAGCATCCGTATGGTCATTTGGGTGCTTGGCAACTAACCTCCCCACAACCAAACTTAATTGGAAGCCAACAGAAAAAAAAACAAAGCCCAGTTATTTCCTTATTTTTCATAAGCAGTAGAGTTATGGGAATTTCTACCTTTTTATAATATGGAATTCGTTCAAATCAATCTCCTCAGAACTATTTTAGGTGTACCTAATGGTACTCCTATCCCCTTTCTCTATGTTGAAATTGGTAGAGGCATAATTAAAGCTAGAACAAATTGTAAGGACATTTAATTATTGGGCTAGACTTCTCTCACTACCTGATGTCTCCTGGAGCAAATGAATTTTTTCACTCCTTCCTGCACTAGCTGATTTACATTTTTATCCAATCATTTGTATTCTTTCAGTTTTTCTCCAGAATTCTTTTTTTAAAAAAGTTTTTTATTAGTAATACAAATTAAAAACATTGGACATGGTGTGACGTCTCCAGTTTAAACATTTTCATCAAGTTTTACCTTATAATTAATACAATTCCTTATCTCTATACAAGTTTATACTATTTATCACATTTCAAATATGTAGATTCTTACATCTGTGAAAGTTACATCAATTCTTTTTAAATTCAAATAATTCTAATAATAATTTATTATTTTTAAAAAGGGTGCTGGATGCTTTTGCCCCCGCCCTCCCAAATTGTTTAAATTATCACACAAAATTAAGTGCTTATTGATATGCACTTAATAAAACCAAAATCAAATACGATCATTATCTCAAATTTGTTACAGTGCCATCTCTTCGAGAAACACTTACAAGACTATGTTCCAGTAAATTGCATCAGCAAATAGAGAGGGCTGGTTTCTTAATATCCTATATAAGCTTCCGATGCATATTCCCCTTTCCCTGCTCCAAAGAAATTATAGGTTTCACACATTATTTATTGTACTACCCTATTTCCACTTCAGAACGAGGAAAATTCTTGAGGTTGTCTTGATACAAGAATCATTTCAACATGATTCATACTAAACTGAATATCTAATGAATTTAGATAAGGAAACAATAACATGAAAATTAGCAAGTTTTATATGGGCTGCTGCTAAACAAGAGAATATTTTAACAAAGGTTCTGAATATTTTACTTCCGTAATACTGTTTCAGTATTTTTACAGATTTTTGAACATTTTAGTGCAGAGTTCCCCAACCTTTCCGGTGGACGGGATGGAAAGAGGGTATGGTTCAACACGAGCGGCCGGCAAACGTGCACAGCTCCATTTGTGTGAGTGGTGAGCACACACACCAACCATTCATGCAAATGGAGCGTGCGTGAATGTGCTTGTTCGCTACTCACGCAAGTGGGGATGTGTGTGTGCCTGCCATTTCCATGGCCCGGCTGCAAACACATCACGACCCATTAATGGGCCACGGTCCAGAAGTTGGGGGCCCCTGTTTTAGTGTATTTTATTAATGTTTGGTCACCTCTGTGCAGGTTCTATATTATTTCTTAAGACCAGTGGTGAAAACAATAAATCTATTTATTAATTGATTGACTTAGCTAGTGCTAAAGGAACAGATTAATTGTCCAAAAACATTCTGAATATCCCAATTCAGATCTAATCTCTTTTGATAAAATCCTGCTTCCAAAGAGCCATAACCAGATGAATGCGGACGAAAGACCAACACAAACTGTTCAATCCACTGAACAGGACGTTTGGATTGCTTTGTGCCTAAATCAAAAGCATGCTTGTTTTGCAGTTGTTTTGATCTTGTCCAAAGTGATACAGAGGGGAGCATCAAAGTGGCCAAGAATATTGGCAGCTGCTGGACATCTAGGACAGGTGTGAGATTCAGGGACAAGTGGACTGCTAGAGTATGCTAGACCAAGAGACTGTAGCTGAATTGAGAAAGGAGAAGGAAGGGTTTGTGGGATATACTGTGCTAAGAACGATTTGTGGGAAGATGGGAGAAAGTGGGTGATATGGTGATATGCACAAACACTGCCTGGCTCAGCATTAATATTATTGAATCGTAACAGGTCTGCACTACTGGTTTCATTTTTCCTAAATTGTTGCTAGCCCAAAATTTTTTGGTGTTGTTTGGATTGAGGACTTCACAATTCAGGAATTAAGCTGAATCAGACAAATATTCCTAATTAAAGAATTTCTATAACTATATTTTCACACTGAAATTTTTCTAATATTTAAAATGAAGCTTTGTATCTGTAATAAAATAACAAATGTGATGAAAATTAAATTGAACTGAATATATATAGTATTAATCAAAACTAGATTTAAGTTCTAATTTGTTTTTCCAGATCGCTATCTCTAGGAAAAATAGAGTTTAGGCATTCTAAGATAGACATTGATATATCTTCCTCCCAGTGAAAGATCTTGAATTATAAATATATAACAATAAGTTTAAGCAAAACTTCAGTGTTTTGTGAAACTATATTTTCCAGTGTAATACTTTGCAGTGAACTCTATTAAACAGAATGGAACTGTAGTCCTCACTTAACAGTAACTAGGACCAGAATTTCTATTGCTCAATATTGCTATTCATTCAGCGATAAAGGGCAACATGAGGGTGAAGTTTTGTTCTCCGAGCTTGTGGGTTGGTTTCCAAACGTTTTGTTACCAGACTAGGTAGTACTTTCAGCGGAGTTTAGGGGATATTAATGTCAATGTTTTTCTGTTTATAAGGGCTTTGTGTGTTCAGTAGGTCTTGGCAACATCACGTGACTATGTTGCTTAGCAAAAGAAATCGTGGCTTCGAGACCGCCTTCTACCGCATAGCTCCCAGTAAGATCCCACAGAGTTGGTCTCCTCTGGGTCCCGTCAGCTAAACAATGTCGGCTGGCAGGCCCGTGGGGGAGGGCCTTCTCTGTGGCTGCCCCAGCTCTCTGAAACCAGTTACTGCCTGAGGTCCGGACCATCCCACCCTATTGGCCTTCCGAAAAGCGGTGAAGACCTGGCTTTTCCGGCAGGCCTGGGGCTGTTGATCTCGCTTTGCGATCTGATGAGATCCGGCCATGAATGGTGTGAATGGGTTTTTATGTTTTTAATTTATAAATGTTTTTATAGTGTTTTTTGAATTGTGAGCCGCCCTGAGTCTTCGGAGAGGGGCGGCATATAAATTGAAGTAGTAAAATAAAATAAAATAAATAATAATAATAATAATTCCAGGTTATCAGTGTTATGCAAATCACTGGGGGACATTAAATGAAACTTTATGTAACTGTGACTTCTGATTCCCTACTACCCTTGTCATTGACTTTGCTTGTGGGAAACTGGCAGAGAACATAACAAATTGCAATCACATGACTGTGGCAATACAAAGCAATTGGAACTTTGAGAGCCTATTGTAAATACTTTTTAGCACCGTCACAAATTCATAGGACTGTACTTTGAGTCACTTTGAAAATTTATTTCACTTCAACTATTTCTGTCTGCTGCATTTTTTCTATTGGCATCCACAAGTAAGTAGATAAAATAATACTTTAAAAACTAAGTGCAAATCAAGCGTGTTAAATCAAATTTCAAGCCATTTGGGTTAATGATTTTTTTCCCAGAAAACCCATATCACTAGCTATATTGAAAATTTATTAAATTACATAGTAGTTTTAGCTTTCATTAGGCGGATGTTTTTCAAGACAGAAAAATGATACTGCTCTTTTATCTGCTAATAGCAAGACAGGTGGGTTAAATAGAAAAGATCAGTTAAGCTTATCTCACTGGCTCTGTATCTTAATATGAAAAGATGAAATATGTTCCGGGATCTAATAGTGATTCTTGGAGCACACAAGGGTCTTATGATAAAATAATGGCGATTACTATACTCTAATATTAGTCAATATGAATAGTATTAAATTAATATCAATAAAGTTTCACTTACAGAAATTTAAAAAAAATCAAATAATTATTTTTGCAGAAGAATTATAGGAATGCACAATTTTAACAAATTCATTCTGACAGAATTTTGTCAATATCTAAAGATCTTTTTCAAGCCCAGGCAACTACAAATCAGTCACAATATCATGTTCCCATTAAGATTTCCATTTACAGAAGGTACACTTAGCTGTATAATTATATATTAAGCTGTGGTGGCGCAATGGTTAGAATGCAGTATTGCAGGCTATTTCTGCTGACTGCTGGCTGTCAGCAGTTCGGCAATTTGAGTCTCACTGACTCAAGGTTGACTCAGGCTTCCATCCTTCTGAGGTTGGTAAAATGTTGCCCACAGATTGTTGGGGGCAATATACTAACACTATAAACTGCTTAAAGTGGGCAGTAAAGCACTGTGAAGCGGTATATACCTGGAACATGACTTAACACTGTCTCATCAAGTCTAGCAATAATAGATAAATGAATGAAACTTATTATAAATGTACAAAACATTAAACTAAAGCAAGAGCTACACATACAAATTATATAAAATCATTAAAGGTAAATCAGCAGTTAATTCTGATAATGATGACTATATTAGTATGAGAATTAAATCACACTAGAAAGGATTTTGGCATTCTCTGTTTGCAGTGTGACAGTTAATAAATAATAGCATGAATCAACATCTGCCAATGTCATTTTATGACTCAGTCATTGAAAAAAGTTATGATACTTAGGCTTAAACATATTTTTTTTTGTACCTAAAATCAAGTTTGGGAGAATCAGCATCAATTAATTAAACTTATCCAAAATTGAAAAGAAATTATTGGTGCTTTAGTACCAACATCCAAGAATCTTGATGACTGGCCCAGAAGAACTCTTATTGGTTGTCAGAGTTTTAGTCAGATATTCTCTTTAAAGTATTTTTTGTGTCTATGTGCTGAATAGGAAAGATAAGCTGGTTGTGCTTAATTCCCACTGAAATTAATGGGACTTTTGTCAATTGGAAATTGTTCAGATATTTAAATTTAGTAGCTGGAACAGTGGGGTTGTGCAGTGAGCCAGGACACACAGTTATAGTTGATTGGTTGAAGTGTGCTGGCTCCTGCATTAGGCAATCTGTGCTGTGATTGGATGCTGTAGGTATGGAGGTGGAGTTTCCCCTGCCCCCGCCTTTTCCTTCTATGTGCCCTGTATGCTCTGTGATTTAACTCATAATGCTCCTGTTTGCCTGAACAACTTATTTGCTGTAAATATACATGTAAAATATATTTATTTGTATAAAACTACAAGTTCATGCCAGCGTCTCTGACTTCATTTGGACAGCTGCTGCACAATTCCCTGACAGAAATTAAAGACATTGAAGAGCAACATTGAATCCAGATTGTATTTACATGCTTGCAATTGGAATCAGAAAAGGAACAGAAGTCTTTCAAACATTTTTATAACATGGATTGAAATGGAATCACAGAAAAGTGTTGAAGTAATGAAGAGAGAATACAATTATGACTGCAACTGAAGCATCTCACTGGCTATCGGAAAATGAAATAATTTTATATGGAATATTAATTCACTTGAGAGTGACATATAAACAGCTTTGGAAATCATCCTTCCAATCCAAAGATTTTAAATGTCAAAAGATTCCATGGTACTTAAAAGGTTCGCTGAATTGAGTAATACAATCAATTGTGTAATGGAAACATGTAAAATAATACTGAAACAACACTACTGGATTTTGTAAACAGCAAAAAGCATGCCAGGAGATTGTTCTTGGCTCTTCAAAATCGCAAATTGCCGGATGTTGCCAGATCTTGGACATGATGCACTGGAAATTACTAGCACCTACTCTTAGGAATCCTGGTAACTGGCAGGAAGAAGCTTGTTTGTAATGTTAGCAGCTTTCTTCCCAAGTATATATCATTAACCAAGATTTGTAAATAGCCATTTGCCTCTTCACCTGTGTAAAGTATGAATCATCTCTGCATAACCATGCATAGAATGTCTCTAAATCAAGTAAATGCTGATTCATTTTGCCATATAAAGCAAGGCATCAGATTGACTAGCAAATACCCATCATAAAAGAAATTAACATTAACTGGGTGGATTCTTCCCACTCAGAACACCAGGACCCTGAATTTAATAGACTGAAAGAACCTGCATACATACAGAGAATGACAACAGCCCTGCTGGATTAGGTCACAGCTCATTCAAAATTTCACTTCCAACAATGACTAACCAGATGTCTTTGGAGTGGTTGCAGGCAGAAAATAGTCACTCTTCTTCACCATTGTTTCTTACAGTATTTGTAGGTAGCTGGCTCCCGACTAAGCAGTAACTTTCAGTGTTGAAAAGGCAAAGAAAATTCTTGACTATTTTATTTATGCTACGCATGAGTTCATACTGTATATGTTGACTGTAACCCCCCAATCATTTTCTGTTCTAATCAGAGCAACCAAATTTTCTTAGTTCACAGCACCCTTAGTATTACAAAGTTATGATACTGCAAAAGGACATCACCAAAATTTTACCTTGGGCTGCCACAGAACATAGTTTGGGAATCAGACTACATGAAGAAAGGTGATTTCTTTTAAGGAAGGTGTCTGACATTCGTCGGCCAGACAATGTCGGCTGGCGACTCCTAGGGAGCGGGCCTTCTCTGTGGGTGCACCTACCCTATGGAATCAGCTCCCCCTGGTGCTATGGTTGGCCCCTGACCTTCGCTCTTTCCGCCGTGATCTAAAGGGTTTTAAAGGGGATTTTAATGGGATTTTGCATTTTAAAATTGAATTGTATGTGTTCTGATTGTCAGTGTTATTGTCAGTGTTTTTATTGTTGTGAGCTGCCCTGAGTCCTTGGAGAGAGGGCAGCATACAAGTTTAAATCAATCAATCAATCAATCAATCAATCTCTGAATATTTCTCTTTTTTTACTTTTTCCAGCTCCATTACAATCTCTACCAAGTGTAGCAATCAAAACTATATATAATACTCCAGATGCAGACATTATAACTTTGCATGAAGACATTACAATGTTGGCAATTTTATTTTCAGCTCTTTTCCTAATGATCCCTGCATGCAATTTGCTTTCTTCACAGCTGCCACACACTGAATTGATGTCTTCACTAGCCACTTCAACTCTAAAAAGATTAGATTCGAACTGTTCAGACTTCAACAATATATATATGTATGAAGTTATCCATAAACTTGCTATTTCACTGCTTGCATCCAAATCAAGATAATTTTCTAGCAATTAACAAGCACTGGATGTAACACAAATCTTTGTGGAACTGACTCCACCTCTCCCTTTAGAAAACTGATTATTTATTTCTATATGGTGCTGCCTGGATTTTTAACTGGTTATCAACAAGTTTTCTTATTTTGTCATCACTAAATTTACTGAAGAGCCTGCAGTGAGGAATTTTACCAAGGCCTTTTTGAAAATCCAACTGTGCAATGCGGACAACCCTAAAAACCTATTAAGAGTTTGGTAAGGCAAGATTTCTCTTTGCAGAATCCATGCTGACTGTCCTGCAGCAAGGTGTGTTCCTTTATGTGCTACATTATTTCTTCTTTTGGTTTAACTGTTTTATGTTCTTTATTTGTCAGATTTAGATACCATTCATCTCAATTGCAGAGTGACTCTGGGTAATGTACAAATAGCAGCATAAATACCTAAAAACCATATAAAAATATGAAAAAAAGCAATAAAAGAGTTAGATAAAAACAAAAATAAGTTAAAAGGTGAGGGTAAGGCCATCAAAAAGCCAACTATTCCAGGGTTGCGTGCTCCTCAGTAAGACCTGTGAGTTGGCACAGCCATGTCTTCAAACTCCTTTAAAAGGCCCAGGAGAGTGGGGGCCTGCCTTATATCTGGAGAAGGTATTCTAGAGGGTGGGGACAATGGCAGAGAAAGCTTTCTTCCTGGACCCCACCAGCTGAAATTATTTAACTGATAGGGTCTATATCATACCTTCCCTACTTGTCCATCTATGGGCTGATGTGATAAGGCTGAGATGGTTTCTCAGGTAATCTGGCCCCATGCCTTATAGAACTTTAAAGGTAATAACTAATGACTGTGAACTGGACCCAGAAGCAAACTGGGCCCAAGGTAGGTTCTTTAGTAAAGGTATTACATGTGCCATCTTTGAGGCACTCATAATATCTTAGGCAGCTGCTTCTGGATACTCTTCAAGGGCAACCCTATGTAGAGCACATTGCAATTGTTCATTGGGAGACAACTAGGTCATAAGTGAACAAGGTATTTATTTTTCTGATGTTTTTATATCACTCCAGTGAAAAGGTCTCTGAGTGTTTTACTGTCAAATATACAATGTTCTCTTTGAGCATCATGTTCACTCCTTTGTTATCATGTCTCAACAATTTATATTTAAAAATGTTCTTATTGTTCCATTTTGTGTTTTTTGCCCTTCGCTTTTGCATATCTTTGGCTTCTCTGATCCAACTTTCATTATATTACTACTTCATTTTTTAAAATAAAAAGCATTTTAAATCACAACAGTTATACGTAAAACTAAGGATAATTTGTCTAGGTAATCTCATTTCCTACTTTACTGTACTCTTCAAATAGTTATCTTTAATACTGCTATCACTGCTGATCAGAGAGAATCATATCTCTCTCTCTCTCTCTCTCTCTCTCTCTCTCTCTCTCTCTCTCTCTCTCTCTCTCTCTCTCTCAAGCACACACACACACACAC
>JANHZT010006946.1:249540-262780 GCA_032468215.1 Stegonotus admiraltiensis | reverse complement strand
ATGGTATTTGTGATGCATTTTTGAATGTTCAGTTGACTGAGTTTCATATTTAATGAATAAAGATAATAATAATAATATGTTATATAATAAGGATAACTGAGAAGTCAGTAACAGACAGCAAGTGCTGCCTCTGCAAAGAAAATGAAGAAACAGTGGCCCACCTGGTTAGCTGCTGCAAGAATACAGACAGACTACAACAAAACATGACAAAGTAGTAACAATGGTGATTGGAAGATCTGTAAGAAAATACCTTTTGACTGCAAGCAAGACCTTGTAATTGCTCTGGGGCTTTAAATAGACATGCTCCTGCCACATAATACCCCAGACTCAACAATTGTCAATAAGAAAAGAGGAAAAAAATCTGGACAGTGCACATGGCAATACCTGGAGAAAGCAGAATAGAAGAGAAAGAACTAGAGAAGTCAACAAAATCCAAAGACATACAAATAGAAATAGAATGACTGTGGAAAAGAAAGCAAAGGAAATGCCAATAGTAATAGGCACCTTGGGTGCAATCCCAAAACAACAGGAGAACCACTTGAACACCATTGGCTTCGAGAAATCACCATCAGTCAATTGCAAAAGGCAGTTTTACTTGGAACAGCTTACATCCTGAGACAATACCTTTAACACCATCAGACATCCACATCTGCCAATCCCAAATCCTTGGGAAGGACTTGATGGGTGGATAAAAATACCATATCTTGTCTAAATATCTGGCTGACTATGTGACAAATGATCTTTTTTTTTCATCGGCAGTTGTTGGAGTGTAATTCAAGGGGACAGGATTTTTCCAGGATTGAGACACAAAGATTGTATACACACTGTGCAAGTGAATTTCTAAGTGATTGACCCACTCAGCTTATTGGTGGTTTTGGCACCCCATAAAGTTTTCATTTCAAAGGTTACTATTCTTATCCACTTCCTGAATCTATTACCCTGTATCAGGATAGTATTAGTATTATGTGATATCACAAGCCCTTCATCAGTGGTCAAGCAGACAATAATAGACATGGAAGCGAAATGAAGCGAAAATGCATGGAGCTGGAAGTGCTGGAACAAGCTATCTCTTGTAATAGTGACAGCACAGGCATGGAGATTTTGCAGTATCCTTCCCCTGCCATGCCCACCAAGCCACCCCACCCCCACCAAGCCACGCCCACAGAACTGGTAGTAGAAAAATTTGAATTTCACCACTGATCTGATGGATGATCTTTTCCAGATGAACCTGGTGCCAGAGTTTATTTATCTAGGCAGCCTGTAGAATTGTGTATGAATGTTTTCAAGTGTGTGGGACTTATCTTAATTTTTTTTTCTCATTGGGAACCATTGCTATTGTTTGTGGGATACACGTTTGCAAGCAGCCTGGTAGCTTGCTTGGAGCCTGCAGACAGTCAGCATTTGCTCATCATTCTTTTCCAAAATACTGAATGAAGTTTTTGTTCATAAATTTAGGGTCTCCCCTCCCTTTGGCAGACTAGAAAGAAAAAAAATAGGCCAATTCTGGGTTATGGTATTAAACAACATGGATGGTTGTGGAAAATTCAGTCTCTGACAACCTGGAGTTGTTTAGGAGTAAAAAATTACTCCATCTGATTTAGCTGCTTGGGATAATTAACTGAATTATGGCACTCACAAAGCACATTAACTCTTACTTTGGCTCAATTAAGTGCAAAAGTATTGCACAAGATTTTTCCAGGATTCCTTCTTTCCTTCCTTCCTTAGCAAGAACTGGAAGAGATTTAAATCAGAAATGGGCAGCTGTAGCTCTCCAGATATTCCTGAAGTACAACTCCAAAGCAGTGAAGGAGGAGACGGCTGCTGGGGGCTGTACTTTAACACATGGAGAGCCACAACTTCCCCATCCCATTTATAAGCGAGACAGGCCTGAGTACACTCTCCATATATCTTCCCACTTAAATACATTTATTGCTATTCCATCCATTTTTAAAAAATACTCTTTCAGCTTGATGTAGAGTTAAACTTTCCATTTTCTCTTTTAAATCTCCATTGTTGAATAAGTGCACCCTTTATAGCTTGACATTTCTTCGTCTCTATATTTATTATCTACACTCGAGCCTTTTATATCTAATCTTTTAGTCTGATGTAGAGCTAAAATATTTCTTCTCAATATTTTGCATTTAAAATTTTTTGTGGCTGAACAAATGCCGGTCTTTTTTAAAGCTTTGACACATGCCCTCCCAGACCCAAAATGAAACCTTGAGTAGATAGGCTGAAATCTGAAATTTTAAATTATAGTGTGGCATTTGCTACTTTGAACAGTGTAACAGAAGAGGACAGCCTCTTGCATGTTGTGACCATTCATCCATCAAAACTAAGAAACACTCTATTGTCAAGACAACACATGTGGCTATACAGTATGTCAATTTTGCTCTCTATTTTGTTTTAGCCAAAATAATAAACCAATAGCATTTGCCTGTTTTTATCTGCTTCTAGTCATTTTTATGGTTTTGAGAGTTGTTGTTTTCCCCTATCTTTCAATGAACTTTCATACTGCACAGTAAACTGTGTAGGAAGGAATGTAATGTTCATATGAAAGGGAAAATGCCAACTCTACATAACAAGTGTGAAATTTAGGAAAAAGAACATCAGAATAAACTGAAACAGAAAGAAATGTGAGCAAACCTTGTGGGATTAAAAAAAATATATCTCTAGGATAGTACAATAGGTCTCAGAGGTCTTTTCCTGCATAGAGTTATGGGTGTAACTTATGCTGTAGACAATTCAACAGGAATTTTTGGAGAGCTGGTGAGTGAGACATAATTTATCTGACAAATTTAGTGTCTTGCTTGAGAAGATTCTACAAGCAAATAGTTCCCCTATCCCAAATGTGCATGTTACAGGAAGAAGTTCAATGTGTTCCAGATTTTAAGGCTGAACAAGTTTCCTTGTGGGTTTGACTTTTCCGAAGGGTTGGTTTTCCATCCCCACCCCCAGCAAATCTTAAAGTTGTCACTATTCTCAGAAAAGACAAATCAGGCAGACCTGTACAATTACAAGTCATCCAAATCAGCTTTTGGATGACTTGTAATTGTAAATCCAAATATTTGATTGCTGAAGGAACTGCTTGTCTTGGCCCACAAAACTCTTGTAATGTCCTGGCTATAAAAGCTGATGGAGGTTCCTCCAGTGAAATCAGTCAGCAGAGCCTTAGTCCTATCTAATTCAAGCTAAATCAATGTTTCTTACCAGTAGCCATAGTTCAGAGACTGAGGTGAAAGCATTGGCCAGGTCTAGTCAGAAGGATCAAAACCAAGCTGTTGTAGAAACTTGTTTCAGTGTTTGAGAGCTCTTAATCAGAAGTTTCAAGTCTCCATCTGAGCACAGATGGTTAATCACCTTTGATTTCTTGAAGCCACTCAGGAGCATCCTTCCGATGTTCCCCAAAGCACTTGCTGACTAAAGTGTGAGTCTCTAAGGGCAAAATCAAGAGAAGGTAATTTAGCCTCCAGACCTTGATCTTTCAGCACCATGGGTATCAATGATATTATCCCAAATTCTTCCTCCTATATTGATGATTCATATATAGGATTATGATAACTGGGTTGTAACAGTAAAGGATTAATTGGCAATAATCAAGTGGTTACATGACTGGCCATCTATTGCTAGGCAAATGACAGAGGATTAGCAGGAGGATGGAACTCTCTCTGGTAGGAGAAAAGCAACTTGTTCATCTTTGCTCTTTCTCCTCTTCCTTGCTGAAAAGTGGCATTGGTTAAGGTCTTCCTTTCTCAGGAAACACAAACTGTAGGTAGACATCAGAAGTGTCTGAGGCAATTAAATTAAATTGGAGCATGTCCATGTCTATATCTACATCCATTTCCCTAACCCTCTATGTAGTGGTGTCCGATGTGACATCATTGGAAAAAGGAACATGGTATCATCTTGTATAACTTGTGTTCAAGATAAGTAAAATATTTAATAAACGTCTGCCTGTTCAGAGTAACTATGTGTTTAGCAGTATCTTCACATAAGTTCATATTGTATCTTAGATTTAAGAACTGAGGAAAGGGATTTTAAGAATGGTTAGACATTTGGAAGCTCCACTATAATTGTTCATCCTAGGTCTGAGAATATAGCTCTTACTCCCACCTCTAAAGGGCAGCATGGTGACTCAGTAGTTAAGATACTGGATTTGTCAGCTGGAATGCCAGCAGCCTAGGTTTGAGACCCGAGCTCCATGCAATGGGGTGAGTTCCCTTCCTCGCCCCAGCTCCTGCCAGCCTAGTAGTTCGAAAGCACGCAAATCAGTGATGGGTTGCCCCTGGTTCGCATCGGTTCTATAGAACTGGTAGTAAAACCAACGGGAGGCTCCGCCCACTGACCCCGACATCATCAAATTGCTCCTGCGCATGTGCAGAAGAGTGTGAGCATGAGTGAAGTGAGTGCGTGCAGCCCCGCTGCAAACTGGTAATAAAGGTAAGCAGAACCTGCCCCTGACGCAAATAAATAAATAGGTACCAGTTTGGTGGGAAGGTAACGGCGCTCCATGATGTCATGCTGGGTACATGACCATGGAAATGTGTTCAGACAGTGCTGGCTCAATGACCTTGAAACAGAGATGAACTAAATTTGCAGGGGATTCCTTTACCTCGCCTCTAAGGAGAAGCACATGAGAGGCCTGGTATTTTCTCTATTATGCCCATAGAATCCAACTCTTCTCAAGTACTAAGTCCTCCTTTTCTTCAACTTCTTAAGATTATCCAGGGCAGGAATATCAAGCTTTCTGTGACTTCCAACTTTTGGCAGTTTTCACTGAGTGGTGATCTGAGGTCGCATTTCAAAGTGCTCGGCTCAGAAACAGCAGAATAAAGGCAAAAATAAAATCAATATAATTTAAATGCAGCTACAGTGAGCATACCACATTTATTTCATTTATATACCTTCTCTCTGTTCATACATAGAACATAGAATGTGGAATCATAGGGTTGAAAGGAACTTTGGAGGTCTTCTAGTCCAACCCCCTGTTTAAGGCAGGAGACCTTATGTTGTCCTGATCAAATGTCCATCCAGTCTATTTTTGAGACATATATTTAAGGTGGTTAACTTATTGGGATATTCATCTAACCTTCAGGAAATATATTATTGAAAGAAGATTCAGAAGGGAACAACATACTGTCACCTGATCTTGAGGAATTATCAGTCTTCCACATCAGATTGGGATGGATGGATGGAGGGCTGGATGGATGAGGTAATCTGACCAGCAAAAGGAGATTATCTTCTTATGGATACTCTGAAAACACAACCCTAATCTTTCAGTTGTTATGGAACAGCTGGTTGTTTTTCTAAATTTTGTTGCTTAGCACACCAAGTCTGGCTGCTATGCATCAGAAAAAGGATCTCCAGAGCAATGCAGCAATGTCTGGATATTTCTTATGTGCTAGGGATATATTTTAATAGCTTCATTCATCTATCACTGAGGTAACATAACAATATTTAGATGATGCTAGAAGATGGTAGAACTCACTAGTGAGTACATAACCTTGTCACTACATCACTGTCTAACAAAAATTTCACTTCTTTACATAAATTATTTAGTTTCTCAAGGCTAGGTAGAAAATTCGAGCAATAATAAAAATCTAAGAGGTTGTAGTAGTAGTAGCAGCAGCAGCAGCAACAGTAGTTCTTTGAAAGGCTGCTGTGTTCCGGAGTATAAAATAATGTTGTGGAGACATTTATTTATTGCGGCCACAAGATGGTGCTAAGTGTAATTTGGACTGGCTGAAAGCTTCTCTCTATTGTCTCTTTCTCTTTGTTGTCTTTCTGTTTCCCACGGGATAGCTGGGGCTAATTGATTCAGGTTAGCGCTAACAAAGAGGGGGCTGTTCTTGGATCACTAGGGCAATCTTGGAGCTAAAGAGTCAACGTTTATGGACTAATACTAGCAAGAAATCTAAACAGCAACCCCATTTATTCTCATCTGAGCCACAAGACTTACGCTTAAAAATTTGTACCATTCTTAGAATGAATGACCCCTTGCAGACCCAGTTGGGGAATACTTTTCAAGGGAGCACTGGAGAAGAGCAATTGGTCAGAGGCAGAGCTACTCTCTGGCTCTTAAATCAATGCCTTGCTATCAAGCAAAGAATAGAAGGCAGTGACACAAACAAAGTGCTAAGCTGCAAAACCGATTTCCTTATAATCAATCTTCTTTCTTAGCCAGGCTTCCTCGCCACCTTTAAGTTCAGGTTAATTAGCATCATATAAAATAGATGGTGAGCTATTCTGGCCAGCCAATTCTACTTGCCTTCTATGCAGAGGGTACCTGAAACAAAACCCAGCATCTTGCAAAACCCCGTTAATTTTGCACTGATTAAATAAGGATAAATTGTGCAGCATTCCCCCTGCCAAAGATCCTGCAGAAATGGGAGAGATGGTCACTAATCCATAATGTCAGCAAAACGGGACAATTGTGATAGTGTTGCCTGTGGATTAGCTTCAGATGTATGATCTTCAGCAGTAAGGATCCTTACCGCTCTGATAATATTTCTTCTTGGGCTGCTATAAGACATTGTAGGCAATGTTAATGTCACAATCCTAATTTGCTGGAGAAGAGGAGAGCATAATCCTAAATTGAATCTCATCAATTATATCCAAAATACTGCCAGCCATTTTATCTAATGTGCAAAGAACATTAGATTCTTAATTTAAGACAGGGCTCTTTTTTCCTCATAGGTGGTTAAAGAAATTTTCTAACCATTAGAAAACATTTCATTTCTAAAAGTAAGTAAAAAGAAAGAAATGAAAGAAATACGTATTAACATACATACAGTTTGCTGCAGTGATTAAGGTGCTGGCCCAGAAAGCAGCAGAATCTTTTAGATGTCCTTTAGGCCTGAAAGCAGATTGGGTCACTCTATTTTGGTCAAATCCACTTTAGGAGATTATTATGGAAAAATAGAAAGCAGGAGTATTAAGTATGTTTGTCAGCTTGAGTTGAAAACACAAACACAGGTGGATGGATGGATGGATGGATGGA
The DNA here is from genome assembly GCA_032468215.1 of Stegonotus admiraltiensis. Lineage (NCBI taxonomy): Eukaryota > Metazoa > Chordata > Lepidosauria > Squamata > Colubridae > Stegonotus > Stegonotus admiraltiensis. The sequence continues at coordinate 255,780 of JANHZT010006946.1, read as the reverse complement.
TGGATGGATGGATGGATGGATGGAGAGAGAGAGAGAGAGAGAGAGAGAGAGAGAGAGAGAGAGAGAGAGAGAGAGATATGCTGTGTTTTCCTGAAAATAAGACCCTGTCTTATATTTTTTTGAATCCTATATTTTTTGGCCTTATTTTTGGGGAGGTCTTATTATTTTTGGGCGTGTGGAGCAAGACAGGGCTCCTCTTGCCGTCTTACCTGATTTCCAGCTTCGTCTCCCTAACTCTAAACAGAGGAAATGGCGGGGACCAGCTGAGCATGCATTTAAATATTTTTGGGGAAAGGTAGATAGATAGATCGATAGATCGATAGATAGATAGATAGATAGATAGATCGATAGAATAAAAATCTAATAAGACACCTGCCTATCCCAGATCCTTGATAGATGGATAAAAATGCCCAATCCAGTCTACACATCTGGCTGACTGTGTAATGAACCATAATAATGCAAGTGACTCTTTCTTTCCTTATTTAAAGTTGAAAAAGCTGTCAAAATTATATTTTAGAAATGGGGTAAATTGTTTCCAAATATTCAATTTGTCTTCTAAATTTGTTGCTCGATTGATATTTCAGAAGCAAATCATCCATCCATCCACCCATCCCAGTTAACTCCACAGAAGTACAAACAAGTGGCATATTCATGTTGGGAAATATGTGTAAGGACGCCTGACATGGTTTAACAGGATATGCCAAATCTGGTTGGAAAAGATGGCTCCAGGTGCCAAGCCATTAAGACTTTTTTAAAGGTTAACACTAGGAGAGTATCAGGTGAAATTCAGAGGAACTTTACTGAATTTATTAGTTCTAATTCTCCAAGTAGATGCACATAGGATTTCAGGCATAGACTAGCTGGGAACTATGGGATTATAGAATTAGAAATGAACTTGAAAATATATAGTCATATTCTTTTTCAATCCCAGAATTTTATCATACTGAATGTAGTGGCAGTATTCTTAAGAACCTCTAATTAATATATATCCACCAAAGGAGAACTACTGTCTCAAAGGACAGTTTCTTCCAAATTGAAAAGCCTGCCTTAACAAGGTTCACTTGAACTTTAGCTAAAAATTGCTTTTCTGCAATTTCCATCCTTTGGTTCTAATTTGGTTGCCTGGAACAGCAACAACAAAAGGCTGTTGGGGCTTTTCCGTAATGGTCAGATTATAGTAGAATAGTGGAGTGTTTCTGACAGTTTTACATATTTATTTACTGGATTGTTTTCTGACTGCAGTCTTGTGATTCTTGCAGTTACAATGTCACAATGAAAATAATAGCAATGCAATTAAAACAGTGTACAGTCTGCATTGCAATGCAAAACAACAAGTAGGAAAAGAAATGAATAACAGGAGGCGCAAGTAAGGTTGCTGAAAAGCCTTGGAGAAAGCTCCACTTTTGAGAATGTACTAAAAGCTATCAGGGAGGGGACCAGTCTGATTTCAGTGGGAAGATCATTCCACGATGTTGGCTCTGCTATGGGAAAGCCATGCCTTCTAGCTTTGTCTCCTTTGACATTCGGGAAATATGTGCAAGGAGACCTGCCTGACATGGTTTTAACAGGATAGGCCAAATCTGGTTGGAAAACATGACTCCAGGTGCCTAGCCATTAAGACTTTTTAAAGATTAATGCTAGCACTTTAAATTGTGTTTGGAAATGACCCAGTAAGCAGTTCAGGGGCACAATCTATGGATGCACAGTAATATATTGCCAATGTCTGGTGTTAGAGAAGCACAGGCTGCCATGTTCCAAAACAGTTGCAATTCCTGGGAAGGATTAAAAGGCAGTCCCATGTAAAGAGCATTGCAGTACTCTATCTGCATGTTGATAGGGCACGAGTTACTGTTCCAAGTTTATCCCATGCCATAAAATTCTGTGCCTCTTGATTTATAAAAGTGCACACCTTTAGTTTTTCTTCAGTGGAATCATCATGATAGTGATTTTTTCACACAGGGCTGTAGTGAAAATGAATAAAAATAAGCCAGCATAGAACGAAAATATCTATTATTTAAATATCTAAGTTGTTCATTTTCCTTATGGCAGGGTACCATTTATCTTGATTCACTTTTGAATAGACAGAAAGATCCTAAAACATTAGCACATGCAATTTTAATTATACACCCCTATAGTACACATACACACATGAACATGGATAATATATGCACACAAGCACACATTCTATCCCATACACAGACATGTTTTTGTGTGAGTGCACCCAGGCAAGAAGCATGGAAAAACAATTTAAGAGATATATTTATCTCTTTTTATGCTTGCAGAATGTTATAGACATGTTGATCGGTGCCAGAATTCTTCAGCCTGCTTGCCAAAAGTCACTGAGCTCAGATTTGCACTTCGATGCATCTGTCATTAGACTTGGTATTCGTCTCATGTAACCTTCTTAATATCCTGGAGTCTGTATCAATTGAATCAAATAGTTTTATGGTATTGTCACAGGTAAAAGTGAAAGATTGCAAAGCTATTAGAAAACATGACTTGCAAACGTTCTCAGTTATAACTTCATTCATCCTAATTGAGAAAGTGTGGTCCCCCATTAACACATGAAATCTATAGGTACTGATAATTTCTTCTTTTTCTAAATTCAGGGCTAATACAAATGTCATAAAATATTGCCAAATTTCTTTGTGGAGCCGACGGACTCATCGAGCATATGAATTAGGATGCATTCATGCAAATTAATAGAGTGAACGAGAAGTAATTGAATGTATAAGAGAAAAAGGAGGAATAATTCAGTCAAAGGAGTGAACATGTCACATACACAACTTTTGATTTAAATTTTGAGTATAGACACTAAATTGAATAACCTTGAAACTAGATTAATTATTTTAGCTAGAAATTCTTTACTGTTCCTTGAAGGCAGGTAAATTTAATGCAGAGAATTTTGATTGTTTGGGAATTCTGAATTGGATACTGTATCTAATCTCTTTCAACTTTATATTAATCAAAACTGAAAAATTATTAATTTTACAGAAAGGCCTTGCTTTTTCATCATTCACACTGAGTAGTCATGCTTTCCCCATTTTTACCTATGATGGAAGTTCATCTTTACTACACTGCTATATCCATCTCCTCTTTCGCTCCCTCTTTCCTCCTTTTGACTCCTCAGTTTCAATATATTACCTATTCAACCCTCATCTATTCCTTTTTCTTTTTATGGGTCCCAAAGTGACAGAGATCTAAATTTGTGCACTCGAAAGCAATTTTTATCATTTCATCCCATAATACAATCCAATTCTGGGTGCCAGTAAAATGATGCAAAGCGTTTTTCTATGGCTTAAGGGCTGCCTCCTAGAACCTCTCGCATGTGTGTTTTTATGTATTAGCATTCATAAAAGAGATTCCACTTGGGAAGATTTATCATGTTTATTATGTTTAAGGCTGTGTGCCAGATGGTAAAAGCCATATGTATTCCAGAGTCCTCTTCAGAGGAAGAGGTTCCCCCACCACCACCCACATTTGTTTTTGTTTACTGAGAAGAGCATGCTTCTGGGTTCATAAAATTTCCACATGATGGGCCTCTTGCGTCATGGAGGAATGCACTAATTCTGTCCTTCTGAATCTGAACTATTGGGAATTATAAAAATAGGAATTGAAAGAGGAGATGGGCAGATAGGAGAGGAGGAATAATTGTTTCTAAACTCATACATAAGACTGAATTGCTCCAATGAGTTCATTATTGCCTCTCCTTGGGAATGTTTTCTTCAGGATTCTTCATTTATTCACAATTTGTGGAACCATTAACAGCTAGCCCCCCCCCCCAAAAGCTGTTCTGCAGTTGTCCCTATGTTTAATGGGAAGGAGGAGGTTGTTGCAATAACTAGAAAGTGAAAGTGCTAGCTTGAGACAAAAAGATTGCATGCGAGACATGGGGATCAAAAGAATATGAGCGGGAAATGCATGTTCTTCTTCTATCCATTTAAAAACAACAAGGGCTTGGTTACATGTTCACATTGAGAGGGATGTCTTATTGTAAGAGTGGCTGGAACTAATAATAAAAACTGGTCTAGATAGATGCATTGTCATTCTAACTCTGTACAGCTGTTCATGCATTCTTCTTCTCTCCAAGGCCCACGAATAGAACTCACATATGGATCTAAACAATACAGGAGCAAAAAACAACAACAAACAAACCCAAAAACAAAACGCCCACAGATTTTATTCTTCCCTTCCTGGAAATGCTGTTCTGCATCCATCTGCAAATCTGTGCCATCAAATACTTCATAAACGCAAAAAAGAATCATAAGCTGCTATATAGCTTGCATTTGTAGGAAAATAAGATTTTATTTTGACCCATAACGCTTTTGCTAGTCCCCCAAGAAGTTAACCATTTTGTCCTCTTCATGCCTAAGATGTGGTAACTTAAATTGTGTCAAAAGCATCCCTCTCATTTTGTTTGGTTTATGGTTCTCATTGTGCAGTGCTCCAGTATGGCATTATTTTGTAATAATGAAAGAGAGTTATTAAACAGAGTAAATGAAGGAATGAGTAAAAGACACTCTTACGGATTCCAATGAAGAGCTTTCGATGAAGTTATGGGTGCTCCAACAAGAAGAGATTGGACAATCATTTGTCTGAAATGGTATTAGGGTTTCCTGCCTCAGCAGGGAGCTACAAGACCTCCAAGATCCCTTCCAACTCTTACTCTGTTAAAACAGAGTATTAATACTATTGCTGGTATGTTCTGTTTTTTAGTAGCCACTGTTTTATGGCAATTAATATCTTCAGAAATAAGCGCCCCCTTCTGGCATTTAGTTCTTTATGGTTTCTTGTCACAAGATGGTTGCATGGATCACAGGGCAAAGATGTGCAACCAATTGATTAATTCTTTCTATTTGCCAATATTTCTTGTCATTAATTATACATTGCAAATATAAGTCAAAACCTTGAGAGATCATTTGTATGGCGAGAGTCCCAGTTTACATACTGTACTTATTTCCTCCCTTTGAAATGTAATCTTCTCTGAAATTGCTATTACAGTGGTACCTTGGTATTCAACTGCTTTGAAACTCATCAGATTTGGTACTCAACGCATTTTGATGTGAAATTTTTGCCACAGTACTCATTGTTTGTTTGGTACTCAATGTGCAAGCTAGAACTTGTTGGTGTCAGCTGCCTTGTGACTCACTACATTATTCTTTATGGGAAAAATTTGTTTGGTACTCATTTTTTTTTTGTTACTCATCACACCTCCTGGAACCAATTAACGATGAATACTGAAGTACTTGTTCACATCTTGTTTTATGCAAAAACAATTCCAAGGACAAAACATTGATGCTTACCAATTTTTCCCATTTCCTAGTAGGGATTTTGTTGTTTAGTTTAAAGAAATTTTAAAATGAAGTGAAACTTCAGTAGGTTATCATTCTCAAGAATGATAATCCACCCAACCCCCCATCATCTAAAACTAGGCATGCACGCCCCTAACTTCCTCTATAACAACTACTACTGACCTTAAATGCAAGCTACTTAATGCAAGTAGCCTCGTAAATAAAATACCCAAATTCCTCCTCTTACTAAATACAGCTATATTCAACATTATATTTGTCTGTGAAACGTGGCTGAATACATCCCTCCTTGACTCCATTACCACAGTAAGACACCATTATGTTTACTGGTCTGATCGTGAAATCCGTAGAGGAGGTAGTGTTGCTATTTTCTACAAAAAGTCCCTTCCTCTAAAAAATATTCAAGTTACACAGGAGCTTGCTCTTCCTGAGACCATCGTCTGCAACCTGTCCTTAAATATCACATTTTGATTCTTACTATGTTACAGAGCCCCAGATTACGACATCAAACATGCAAATAAGTTAACTTCACTATTAACATGGGCAGCCTCCTGCCCACACCCTATAATCTTTCTTGGTGACCTTAACTTACCACTTATTAATTGGACCCTAAACATATGTACAACTGAACCTATACATGCGACCCTGTACAATACTGTAACTGATCTGCGACCTGATCAACTAGTAACTAAAAACACTAGACTCAACAACTGCCTTGATCTCATCTTCTCCAGCAGCTTAAACTCAATTTATGGGCTACAAATAAAAGAACCATTCTCCAACAGCGACCACAGCATGAGTGACTTTTGTCTCAATTTACGTCCTCACAAAAATCATCATAATGATGGGATTCTCAGTTATAACTTTAAAAAAGCCAACTACAATCTCATAGACAATGAACTCTCATCTCTTGATTGGCAAATTCTATTCA
>JANHZT010006946.1:91813-102602 GCA_032468215.1 Stegonotus admiraltiensis | reverse complement strand
GTGTGGGGGTGGGGGTGGGGGTGTGTGGGTGTGGGTGTGAGCGCATATGTGTGTATTTAACTAATTTATATAGCCACTCATTTCACAGCCAAGTAACTCTGGACTGTGTACAACAAAGCTAAAAATATGTAAAACCATTATCTAGAATATCTAAAACTATTACTAAAAACATTAAAACCATAAAAATAGATAACACAAGAATAATAGATGAAAGAATATTAGTAGTAATAGAGGTACCTCATTAATTCACCTTTTGGCACAACTATTTGTTTATATATTCAGAAACTACCCGTACTTAGTTTAGGGCATTCTCTAAATTTTATTCAAGAATGGTCCAAGTTGATCAGGAGAAGGACTGACTGCTAAAGAAAAAGTATAGCAGATTCAGAACTTTTCAGAGTTTCAGTGCAGGGGAATCCCACAGCTATCTTACCATGAATCTTTCTGAAGACTCAGGTAATTTTTATAATCAAGCCACTCTGAAAAATTACATATTGTACTCAAAATGAAACAGCTGCTCTGGATAGTTGATCTAGAGAAGCAGGTGATCCCTAGTCTTTCCATCTTACTTAACTGTCCCAAATAGATGCCTTGTTATGCCTTGTGGCCTGTATTCATTGCTTTTTCCAGATCTCCACTTTCTTCCCTGACAGTTCTGTGCTAAAAACACAAGGGGCTTCCTTAAAGTGTAGAAAAAGTTAAGAATCTTAGAACTGGGAAAGTAGTGGTGCCAATGAGTCTTGTCATTTTGAAAATAACAATCTTATGGATTAGTAAACCCAAATCTCTATAAATTGGAGTTCAGTTCAACAATAACCTTGGACCTATTCTAAACTGACCTACCATTTCCATTGTGGAATGTGGGATTGTTTTGCCCATTATAGAAAATACAATGCTTTGATTGGAAAACCTTATAGTTGAATGGTTTTGATTAAAGTGTAAAAGCCCCAATTATTTGGTGGAAAGCTCTGTTGCATCCAAACAGGACACATTGTGGAACTAAAGACTAAAATTTCAAGCACTTCTGCACACCCAGCAAAGCTTTCTGTTTTGTTTTAGAACAATGTTGGCTTCATATCATGGGGGCTTTAATCCTGTAAAAACGTATGAAAGAGCTCACTAGCATCCTATACACATGTACACTAGGGGACGCCCCACCTAATTTAATCAAATTAACTTCTGCACTACAGGTTTGCACAGTCAAGTTCCACTGAACCAAATAAGATTTCTTTCCCAGCCAGCACACAGGGGAGTTGGACTTCAAGAGGTACAAATGACTGATAAACAACATTAAAAGGAATTTTCCCAAGAACAAGATCAAAAGCATGGGAAAAAATATCAACCAGAGGGGACAGGGTGGGGGAGTGGGAATTGAATAGACCATTGGATGTACATGATTCCAAATGATAAGTTGATCTTTTAATGAATGCTAACAGTACTCTCTAATCACCTCTTCCTTATTAATCAAGCTGCAAGCCTTGCTTGGCTGAATGTTGAGATTAATGGGTCTTAATGATCAAGGCCAAGCAATGATACTGAACTTGGTGGAGTCAACCTCAGGGGCCAGGAGCCCAAGAAAACCCTATGGGACTGCTATACATTCAAATTGGCTGGTGACCTGACAAGAAGCAGCCCAAAGCGCTAGTTACCCAGAGCAGCAGCTGTTTTCATTCTTTTTTCAAGGACAAAGGCAGGTACAGGAGTGTCCAGAGAGACAAAAAAGTCAAGATGGCTGCCATGCCAAAGCCCTACTCTCTTCTATGTCTGTTGCATTGGGAGGCACTTAAAAATGCTACATGGTCACCGTTGCTACCTTGACTTTCTTTTTTGACTCCCTTATAAATGCCCCTAATCCAAGCAGGGTTTTCAATCAGGTACCAAAGGCAGCTTCTACCCCAGAAATATAACGTTTATTTTTAAACACCAGGGTTAGCATATGTCGAATATTTCTGTGACATATTCATTTAGTTTGGTCTTGGTTTGGTTTGGTTTTATATTCAAAAGGCCTGATTGAGCTAAGAATCTAAAAATTGCTTAAATGTCCCGGATTACTGTATTTATTGGTTTCAAATAATCTGAAGCCACTTCTGAGAAGCCACAGCCCTCTGCTCATTTCCCTCAACCCTATTTCTCTTTTGTCTTGCTGGAAGCCAATGATAGCCATCATGCTTCTCCTCAACCCAACCCAATCCCATATTTTCCACCAGACCAGATGTAACAAATGCTTTGAAACTGAGGGATTTTTGATGTTTCACTTTCAATGCTTTGGCAATAATATTCAGGGGAAAAAAAATCTAATTTATCTTTCAGAAGTTGTTATAATATGTATTATGTTTTGAAATATGTTACTTGTATTACGATTTTAGAAGTTGTTAGCTCCCCAGTGTTGACAGTGTGAGATGGGTGGCCTTATAAAATAAAATACATATATAAATATATAAATCATTTTTCCTACAAGTAGTCCTCGACTTACAACAGTTCATTTAGTGACCGTTCAAAGTTACAACAGTTTTGAAAAAAGTGACTTATGACCATTTTTCACACTTATGACTGCTGCAGTATCCCCATGGTCATGTGATCAAAATTCAGATGCTTGGCCATTGACTCATACTTATGACTGTTGCAGCATCCCCGTGGTCATGTGATCAAAATTTAGATGCTTGGCCATTGACTCATACTTATGACTGCTGCAGTATCCTGAGGTCAAGTGATCCCTTTTTGTGACCTTCTGACAAAGTCAATGGTAACACCAAACATTATTTTCATACTATCCAAAAGAAATCCTCCCCCCCCCTTTTTTTTTTGACTAGCAAACACATTTGAAGTTTTAAGAATGCTGCAAATAGGCTCACAAAATGGGTACTGTGGTTTTGCAGTTACAGATACTCCTCAATTTATAACCTTAACTGAGCCTGGAATTACAGTTGTAAGGCATTGTAGTTGTAAGTCGAGGCACCCATGGGAACCAAAATAATTTTCTGACCAGTTAAGTGAACTCTATAGTTGTTAAATGAACACGGGTGTTTTTGCTAGAAACAGGCAAAAAACATTGCAGATCGTGATATGTGACCACAAACTCCATAGTCATTAAGTGAATCCAGTCATTTGGACTTTTTTTTTTTTGCCAGAAACTGGTAAATGGTCTCGCCTCCATCACATGAGCACATGTCCTGTTAAGGAAATCAGGAAAAAAATTGCGAATTATGTCCATGTGACCATAGAACTTCGCAATGCAGTGGTGAAATCTGAACTGGTTTGCTACCGGTTCACTGGCCACTCATTCATGCTGTGTGCCAAGCATGTGCTGTGAGTGCGCATATACAGTTTTACCAAATGCGTGCTGCACGCGCGTGCACAATACACACCAAAAGGAGGCTTAGGAAGGTAAGTAGAACAGTCGGGGGGTGGGGGGACGGAATCAGCTGTGGCACGTGATCTTGGGAACCTTTTTAAAAACTTTTTGAAAGCATTTTTTACCACCGGTTCGGGTGAATAGGTAGTAAAAAAAGGCTTTAAAAAAGTAAAAAAAAAAGGCTTGGATGATCACAGCTGTGCTACGCGATCGCCCGAGCCTTCCCGCCCACTCTTTTAAGGCATTTCTTTACTACCTATTCGCCCAAACCGGTAGCAAAAAAATGCTTAAAAAGTTAAAAAAAAATTCCCATGATCGCATCACTCAGCTGATCGTCGGAACTTTGTTTTTATATTTTTTTACTACCGGTTTGGTGAACCAGTAGCATTTTTTACTACTGGTTTGGGCAAACCAGCCCGAACCAGTAGCATTTCACCCCTGCTGCAACGAGATGTAAAGTTAACCCATCTGACTTTGCCATGTGACTGTGTGTGTGTTTGTGGAGGGGGGGTTACTGCTGAAACCATTTACAATGACTGGGAGTGCTTTACAGACTGTAAAGCATCTGTTTTGTAGCCATTGTAAGTTTGAATGGTTGTGAAGGGAAGACTATCTGTAGTTACAAAATGTTACTTTCTCCAAACATGAGGGCAGAAGAAGAGAAAGGACCTATAGAAAACATTCGAAGTATCACTGGGTTCAACCTTCCTTTTTTTGCTTCCTCATTTGTATCACAAAAGACAAGGGAGCCAAATTAGATAATCTCTTGGCGAAGAGATAAGCACAGTGCAAGGCGCTTATTTGTTTTCATAGTTCATACCAGAGAATTCATTTCACAGAAAGCAAACGCTGGTGACCAAACCACACACATACGCAAAAAGTTCAAACCTGATTGGTGCATAGATAGGAGATCACTAGGAAAGTTCAGAACTGTAAAACCAGACCAAAAAAATATAAGAAATACTGGAAAATGGCAGTGGCAAATCATTTCCCTACAGCTGCAAAGATCTATGTAACCTTCAGGTGTTGATTTTTGTCTTATTTATTGTATTGTGTTTTGTAGTATTGTATTGTACTAGTGCCATGATGGCGAACCTATGGCACGCGTGCCAGAGGTGGCACACAGTGCCCTCTCTGATGGCACATGAGCCATTGCCCAGTTCAGCCCTGCTGCGCATGTGCATGTGCCTCCCGCCAGCCAGCTGTTCTTCGGGTCTCTGCCACACATGCGGAGGACGAGGTGCATGTGGGGGGCTGTGAGCTCATGCGCAGAGGGTGGGTGCATGCAGGGGTGGTGTGTGTGCGGGGGGGGCATACACACATTGCATTTTGGGGGTTTGAATGCTTTGGGCTCGGTCCGGAAAAGGTTAGCCATCACTGTACTAGTAGATGGACACTACTTACCCATGAACATTGTGGGATTAGGGCTCTCAGGCTGTTCAAACTCAAGACATTTCACAAGCAGGAACCATTTTAATTCAAAGAAGAAAATGCTGTTGTGCAAGTCCCCTCACTCCGGTGGCATACTTGAGCTGCATATTCAAATGACTTAATAAAATTGCTAAACATAAGCAAGTGCTAAATTATTTTGCTGGAATTGAGCTTTAGATATTATTGTAATATAACAATAAAGGTGTCCAGGCCAAGATATACATGATGTTCTATTTCATTAGGAATGGTCTGAGAATCATGAAGAAGAAGAAACATGAAACATATTCTTTCCTTGTTTTTCTGGTTTGCTTTAAATGTATTTTTCAAAGGGCCAACCCCGGCTTTGACTGGTAAGTTCCATGCCAGGGGCCACAGTTATTTTATCCAAGTAATGGGATGATCAAAATCACTGTGTGTGCATTGAATTTAATTTCTGCACCCTGTTACTATTTAAGAACAAAAATGTGTGAACATTTGCATTAATTTCCTATGCAATTTTTGAAATGTTCAGTGTTGTAGCTATCAATTTTCTTAATATTAAGCATAATCGTATAATCCAAAGCATAATTATGTTCTCATCCATATATTTGTCCCAAAATTGGTAGCTAAACTGATTCATTAAAAAGAATTATACCAAACAAGCCATATTCCCAGCTATGCCGACATGGGAAAATGTGAATTTGAATATGTTTATATTAGAGTTTTAAATACTTTAAATATTTAATAATATATGTTTTTAATATTAAAGTTTTTAAAAAAATGAAATGCAACTAAATCAAGTATCCCAAAAATTTGCCTCCCCCCCTCCAGTATAAAGATTTGGCATAAGAAAAATGTACAATTCAATTTTGCTTAAAGCTTCTGGTGTCATTGGCATCCTACAAACACCAGGGAGTTTTGATTTACTCAGTGAAGCAGCATTTGGTTCATTTTCTTGCTTGATTACTGGCTTGGGAGAAGAAGCAATATGAATTCCTAGAAGAGCTTGATACTTAAATGTCACAACTATTCTTCCTGTCATAATATACCTCCAGATACCTGAGGAGTGACATAACAGATCAATAACAAAGCGAAATCCTATATTTTCTTCTTGATATTGCTAAAATAAATCTTTTTTTTAAAAAAAAACATACTTGTTTTTTATACTCACATTGCTGGCAATATGAGGCAATGTGCTGGTTGCATACTATGATTTCCTATGAGAATGAGAATCATTTATATTAGTAGAGTTCACACATGAAAAGGGAGCGACGTTTGAGGAACATTTTTTATCCTTTTAGGACAAGCTCAGCTTTGGGGGCTAATGTTTATGTACCATTATTTAAAAGGAAAAAAAAAAGGCTAAGCAGAAATGGGGTTCCCCAGTCAGAGCAAAATGGAGAGAAGTTCCTTTTGTGATCACCTAATATAAAAGAGAGAAGTTTAGTGGAGTGGTTAAGGCACCAGACTAGAAAGTGGGAGATTGTGAGTTTTAGTTCCACTTTGGGTGCAAAGCTAACTTGGGTGACCTTGGGCCACTCACTCTTTCTCATTCATTGGAATAAGGCAAGGGCAAACCACTTCTGAAATCTTGTCAGGAAAATTTTAGAGACTTGTCCAGATGGTTATCAGGAGGCAACAATGACTCAAAGGCACACATATATTCCCCTCCGCAACCACACACAGCAAGGTTTTTGTTCTTGTCCATTCAATCCCTCCACTCTTTCTTCTCCCTCATTTGGTCATTTGGCCTTGTCAAATGTAACAGTAAGGTTACTACTGTTTCCCTGCTATAAAGCTTTTAATTTGGTTTACTTACTTTCATTTACCTTCAAGGTTTAGATACTGCAGCATCTGCAACCACCTAACAGGCAGGGAAAAATCTGTTAAACATGAATGGAGACTACCAGGTGAGCGCAAGGCTGGAGGGTAGACTGGTAAGTTGAAAGCTGTATGAACATCCTCATGGAATCATCAATAATGAAGATTGAATGGAATCTTTTGTTTTTCTTTTGCCCTTCCAGGAATTTAAAGCTATAAATATAGTATTTCCTTCTTCATTTTCCCCTCTACAATATTGTTAGGTAAGTTTGGTGTCAGCCTGGTTCCTCCCTGTGGTTAAAGAAAGTCCACATGTTCAAAAGAATACTGCAGATCTGACTTCACCGGTATCTCTAGTGCCGTTACATTACCTTCTAAAAGGCATCTGGGCAGGATGGGCCCAAAGGGATGACCAGGAATAGAAGGAATTCTCTCCCAATATACATTCTTGGCATTGCAAGTAGTAAGGAGACAAGGAAGGCCTGTGTAGTTTCCTGCTCATAATCCCCCTTACATTCCAGACAGTGACAGTGGACAGTATGCCAGAAGGCAAGGGGGTTCATCTCTTAACCTGCATGATTGTCACAAACTCTCTGCTACTCTGCTTTCCCTAGTGGGTAAGTGTGTCCAAACTGCCAGGTTTGGCCTGATAAAATTCTTGAATACAGCTCATCTGTCTGGAACCTGCACTGCATATTGGACATTAATACAATTGAGAGAGATATTTCACAAGAAGAGTCCTCTACTCCTTACCTGCAACAGAATACCTTATGCCACCAGACTTGAAATTTTGGGCTTAGACAACTTAGAACTATGCTGCCTTCGGTCTGACCTAAGTGTAGTACATAAAATTATCTGCTACAATGTCCTGTCAATGACTACTTCAGCGTCAACCACAACAATATATGAGCAAACAATAGATACAAACTTAAGGCAAACCACTCCAAACTCAATTGCAGAAAAAATGACTTCAGCAACAGAGTGGTCAATGCCTGGAATGTACTAGCTGACTCTGTGGTTTCTTCCCCAAACCCCCAAAACTTTAACCTTAGATTGTCTACTGTTGACCTCACAACATTCCTAAGAGGTCTTTAAGGGACATGCATAAGCGCACCAACGTGCCTACCATCCCTGTCCTAATATCCCTTTTTACTCGTATCCATTTCATGTATTCATAATCATGTTTATACTTTTATCTTATAAATGCTTGACAAACAAACAAACAAACAAACAAACAAAGTTAATTTTGTTTTAAAGCTTGCTCTTCTTAACCTTAATGAGTCTGTCACCCTGTAAGGTTATTAATGAGGTTCTACTTAGAGGGGGCACAGGCAAGAAAGCAGATATCTAGTTCAGGAACCCCTATTGTCCCTGACAATAGGACAGGCCTCTTCTTTCTTGGACTTCAGAAAGCTTCCAGAAACCTTACTTTCTAAGCATCATCTGATGAATTTAGATGCTTAATCAGAGAGAAGCGTAGTCATCATTTGTTACTGTTGTTTACTATTACCACTTTATTTTGTAAGGTTTCATTCTGAAGTTTTTGCAAACCACCCAGATGTGAGATTGCAGTTGATAAAGAGATTGTCTTAATTAATTAAATAAGTTTTAAAAATTCAGACTTTTACTGCACATTTTGCCAAATATTCAAATTCTTTTGCTGTCATTTGTTGGCTCACTGTATCCAGATAGCCCTGTTAAAGGAGAACAACAGTGTTCTCTTCTCTCACGTGGATTTTTCACAGGGTCCCACTTTCTGAGTTCCCCAATTTGTTGTTCTGTTGCTTTTCACAATGAATGCAAATGTTTTGGAATGCTGGAGAAAAATTTGGCTTGTTCTCAAGTCAGTAAAAACAATGGGCAGTTTTGTTCTGTAGTACGCAAAATATTTAGATGGAGCTCATTAGTCATTGCTTGTGTCCTGATGCTTGCAGAACTGTCCTATTTAAATACAACTACATGACAAATGTGCTATTTGGCAAATATATTCACATGTGATGAAAAATGTGTTACCAAATTCACAAGAGCAGCAATATTCAAAGATAATACTGGAAAGCACATATGTACACATGCATAAAGATTATGCCAGGATGTATAGTTGAATGAAATCCCTTCTCCCAGCTAATCCAGCTAAGAACGTATGACTTATGCTCACAGCTGTGGAAAAAAGTCACATACAGCATCCTGGACTTACATTTAGATGACCCCAATCAGATATTGGTCAAAGAACTGGCATCTGTTGGGAAAAGCAGGAAGTGGGGTAGGTATTAAATTCATGTGTTTGTTCCTTCTATGCTTCCAAACTATTGACTGCTGCTGTTGCCAATATTTGTCTGACGCTATAAACAATTTGGCTACTGATGGTTTTTTTTAAAAAGTGCTTTGAATACTTGGTCAGCAGCCCTTCGATCCAGATGGGTATAAGGTGTATAGATTTCTAATGCCCCACATTTCAAAAATGTGGTGAAACTCTGCGCAGAGCTAGAGGGAACTTCTGATTTTCACAAATGCTAGGGAAATGTGGATTTTTCTTAGTGAAGATCCACAAATAGCCTTGTGGCATCTTTAATCTGCTGAACCTTTTGTGGACTGGAGACCACTTCATGAGATGTGCACCAGGGGCGGGTTTCAAAACCTGTCGCTACTGGTTGGCTCATGGGTGTGCTCGCGCGCGCGCGCGATGCTTCTGCACATGTGAGAAGCATTCAGGTAGGTGGCTGGAACCTCCTGCTGCTGCTAGCGGTTCGCCCAATCCGGGGTGAACCAGTAGCAACCCACCATTTATGCACACACAAGCTTACATTATAATAACTTTCTTAATCTTTGAGAAATTTCTTTAAGGAATTTCAAAAGTTTCTGTTTGGCATTTTCAATGGACTAACAGAACTACCCCATCAGAAATTAGAAACCTTCAAAAAACTAAACATGATTTTAGTTACTGACAAAATTAACTTTTTAAATTGTTTATTTACTGACTTCCATTTGAGGAGCATACTTTTATTTATATATTTATTTATAAAGCACCTAATTCAAAGGCTCTTTAGTATAGCGACCACAATATAGCACAGATAATAAGCTAGCATATTAAAAGCCTTTCCTCTCAAATACACATACACACACATACATATGCACATACTGTTTTATATCAACATGTATTATAAAATGATGTTCCAAGCTCAGAAGTCAAACATACTTGTATTTAACCAGCTTGTTTTGATATTTCAGTGTTTGTTCTTTCACTTCAAGTATTTGTAGCATTTTCCCCAGCTCTTTTGAAGCTTTTGCCAAAATTAAAAGGAATGGTAGTATATCAGCACTTAGAGATTTTAGATAAGAAACAACTAATTATTTGCCAGAACATTATGAATCACTTAAATTTCTCCCAGTCATGGCTCTGATCTGTTATATGGTCATCAGAAAGCTACTTATGCTCAAATTGTACAGTTAAAATGTCCGTGGCAGTAACTGTTTGATAAAGATTTTTGTTCCTCCTTCAAGTCTGATTCCTATAAATATGCTTCATAGTCAAAGGCATCATTAGGCAATGCTACATAACTCTCTAGTCTATTGGCAGTGACATTAAAGTCAGTGCTTGGTTTGGTTACAAAAACTCTACATTCCAACCCACAAGAAATGGAAGAAAACAGCAAGTGAAATTCATATGCTATTACATAGTAGTTTGCATGAACGCTGTGATATTTAGTAGTTATACATGCAGACATGTATAATCAGGCATTTTAAAAATGACAGCACCCATGATCATAAAGAAGATGGGAGAAGCTGCTTTTTTGAAGTTTGCACTTCCATTATTGGAACAGCACAAAAGGGGAGTGAAGTAAGTTCTACAAGCTTAAAATTACTCTTGAAATAATATCACAATGTCAAAAAATCCGGTAAATCTCTAATGACCCAAACTTAATTAGGCAGTGGATATAGTTCCTCAGTTCTGCCTTGCCAGCTCTCACTTGGTAGACATTGTAGGGCTCAGATGTAAGAATGTGCTAATTAAATAGCAAGGTTCGGCTTTTGAGAGTTTGTCGCCTGCTGACAGATAAGGTATCACATCTCGTTGTCCATCTCTCCCAATTTTATAGCTTCCAAATCCCAGTCCTCTTGCATTCCTTTATCCCCTATCACCCATCTCCTCCCACTTATGACTGTATGACTGTAACCTTGTTGCTGGTATCCTTAAGATTTATATTGACT
>JANHZT010006946.1:26668-37381 GCA_032468215.1 Stegonotus admiraltiensis | reverse complement strand
AGGCAAAATTGCTCAGAGGCAGAGGCCAAAGGGTGGGGACCAGTGGGTGGGCGGGGCTACATTCGGTGTATAAGATGCACCTAAATTTTCACCCCCTTTTGGGGTAATTCCTATTTTTCTAATGGCTACTGGATTGGGTTGACTAGTGGGATCCTGTTACAGTAGAATATCAGGTCCCAGAGATCTTAGAAAAAACAATTCCCCCCAAATTCCCAAAATACCTGTAAGTTTATGTTGCTAAGGTTTCTAGGATGTATAGTATCCCTCAAGCCTCTCATCTGTGTCAAGGTTGTTGGCATCTTGGATTTTTATCTCACCACAAGATTACTGATATTACCCCTTCAAAACTTTGTGGTAGACATGAGAGGAAAAAAAGACAGATATGCAAAATGGTTTCCAATATCATTTCCGTTATCAGACCAGCGTGAATGGGCTGGTAGACCAGATTACTTAGATTTGTAGACTGTACCTGAGGAGCTAATAGAAGGATATGTTGAGAGATGTTCAGACATCTCTGCCTTTGAAAAATCAGGAATTAAAATAGGTTTAGGAGATTCCATGGAACTGTTTCCCAGGGTTTTGGAATGGTGAAATACTCTTGCAAATCAAGCTTGCTGAAGTTTTACAATTTCTGTTTTTGCCATCCAACACATCGGTTTACTACCTGAAGTTGAGAAAAGGTTGTTTAGGCTGAGGTGATACAAGTATTTCATTTACAGCAGGAAGAAAATTATAGCTCGCTAGATTTACTGAATTACAGTGCTCAGTAATTGTTGATCACTATACTGACTAGCAGTCTTACTCTGCCACCCTGAGTGGGACTGCCAGGAATTGTAGTTTAGCAGTATCTGTCACATACAAAGGCCACTCTGCTCTCATTATATAGGATATTTATCCTGGAATATAGCAGTATCAGTTTAATACACAATCAAACTCTTTCATTTGTTCCCTCAGTAGATTTCTGAAATATTTGCAGAAAGAATGTAATAGTTAAAATATACAACAGTTAAAATATACAATAGTTAAAATATACAACCCCAGAGTGAGGTCTTGTTTTCCGTCACTCACTGCTGTTTCCGTGGAAACAGATGCTAGTTTCACAAAAGTGGGGTAAGTACTTTACAATGGTAGATATTAATCACCATTACAATCACTGCTATTTTAACACATTACTACTAGCAAAGCAGGAAGAGCTGTGTGTGTGTGTGTGTGGTTTTTTTTTTAAAAGGTTTTTAGTGATTTGCACCCAAACTAACCCATGGCCAAATCTTATTTAAAACATTTGGATTAAAAAGATGTTAATCAGGTACACAGCAAATCAATATGAACAGGTCAAAACCTATAAGTAGCTGAATAGTGTTATAGGCATGAAAATATTCATCCCACATAGTCAATAAACTGTAAAATTAAATAATCACCTCAGCCTTTTGATTAAAAGACCAAAGAACTGAGTGGAGATTTGTTAAGTATTCTTAGAAAATTATTCTTATATGTGAAATATTTGTGTATCTTTTGTTCATGGTTGACAGCTCTGAAGAATGCCAATCCAACATAAAAGTATGTATACAGACATAGCAAGACACACATCTGAAAGAAATTCAGTGGAAAATGTGACCTGTTGTTTGATAGATAACCACTATATCAGCACTGCATTTCCAAAATTTCAACCACTGGAATGTCAGTCATTTTCAGGTTCAGTTTTGTTTGGGCCATGTTGAACATTATTCTTCAAACAATTCTTCAAAGTTTTGCTATCTGACTTCACAACTGGACCATATATAGATGCACTAATTTCAAAATACACACTTCTGTGACTATGGCGATTCTCAGTCATCCAGGTCATGGTTGTTCCAAAGGTGCTTTTTCAAGAGGCAACAGGATTTCTTGTTTTTCTTTGAAGATGTTTCATTTCTCATCCAAGAAGTTTCTTCAGCTCTGACTGGATGATGGGGAATAGAAGGGTTTATGCTCCTTACAGACACCTGGTCATTTGGATTCTTTTAAAGAGTCATTGAGGCCACTTGGAGATTTATCTGTGTCATCAGGATCACCTGAGGAGTGCAAATAGGTGTGGAGCCTTCTTGGAACATCTGAAA
Organism: Stegonotus admiraltiensis; assembly: GCA_032468215.1. Taxonomy (NCBI): domain Eukaryota; kingdom Metazoa; phylum Chordata; class Lepidosauria; order Squamata; family Colubridae; genus Stegonotus; species Stegonotus admiraltiensis. The sequence goes on along the minus strand of JANHZT010006946.1, from coordinate 35,285 downwards.
GGACTGTGTTGTACTGTGTTGTACTCTCTAGAAGAATGCAAATGACAAGCTGTCTATAAGGAATATAAATTCTTCCATTCCTCACCATCCAGTCAGAGCTGAAGAAGCTTCTTGGATGAGAAGGGAAATATCTTTAAAGAAAAACAAGATATGCAGGTGCCTCTTGTAAAAGCACCTTTGGGATACACACTTCTATAGTCATAAATATCAGCCACAGGTATTGTTACATGTTAGAAAAAAATCAGTTTGAGAAAACCATAGACCCTTTAAATAAAATATTAGGTTTAAATGATTCGATATCTATGTTTATTGTAGTGATTCACAAATCACTGGGTGTCTTCCATGTCATTTCTGAATTTCTGATTACCTAGAAAAACAGAATAAGAGTTGAGATGCTCAATTTGTTGAGCTTTGGGTAAAAAGATTTTTTTTTTGTTTAGAAACACTGTACAATAAGTTTCTCTTTCATTCGCTGGGGAAAAGGCAGAAGTGCAATCTCAATTGTATTTCTCCAGTTTCTTAAGTCTCTTAGGAGAATGTACTCACAAGTGAGTGATGTTCAGGAATTTCTTATTTTTTCTCTCAACACAAGGAGCCTTTAATATAAAATATTGTGTTTCAACACTTATCTAGACATCTAGACTGTTCTGGATCATATACTGCCTTTTGAAATCAGAGCAGCAGTTTTCATCAGGAGCAATGGAATATGAAACCCTTTTAAATCCAATCCTCATAACATATATTTGACAGACAGAACATCAATAGTCTTAACTACCTTTAGCATAAAGAAAGAAACCTGTTGAATTCAGAGTGACCCATTTGCTCATTGAACTCTTGAATGACTCATGTTATCACTAGATGGCCCATAATCAAAAGTTAGTGAGGTCAGAGCCAATGTAGTTATAATTACTCCTTTCCTTCTACCTCCCTTTCCTTGTTGTCTTTCTGCTCTCTCCTTCTGTCTGATAAGCCACCTCAGAAAGAAAAAGTTATTCTTGAAGATGGTTGAATAGATTTTTGAAGTCTTTGAAGAATCACATGAACTTAGTCTGAAAGCATCCCTAGGAAAAAGCTTGTCTACTCCACAGGCCTTTAAGCCCCGGGAAACAACTGTATAGAAATTGATATGATTTGAAGAAAATACTCTTAAATAAAGGGATTTTCCTTCCATTTTAAAATGTCCACTATTATCGATTTCAAAAATGAATACAGTCTAGAGCAGGGTTGTCAAATTCGTGACAACACATTGTTGTCACATTACATATTGCAACTTTTTCCCCCTTCGCTAAACTGGGGGTGGGCATGGCCAGCATGTGGCACATCTGGCCGGTGGGCCTCAAGTTTGACACCCCTGGTCTGGAGTGAATTTTCTGCAGTCCAGATCTTGCATTCAGTTGCCTTTCAGCTGTAATGTCTCCCAGTATCCATGGGATGTCAGTTTGTCATTCCTTGATGACAATAAATATATATATTTATTGCAGTGTTATTCAAACACATGCACACCCAAAAAGGTAGGCAGACTTATTTAGATTTGTTTAAAGGAAGATTTTAAGGAAATTTAAAAGAGATACGTTAAACTATTTTTAAAAAAGTCTTCAAGTTGTACAATGTAACAATGTGGACCATTTTAATAACATTATTTTTAAGATTCATTTCTATTTTAAAGATAAGGGTGAATCATCTATGTGATCCAACATGTCATTTTCATCACTGACCTTTGCATTTTAGTTTTCAGTGAAGTGAGCTATTCTAATTAGAATTGGTCTTTTGTGAATAATGTTTAAAAGTAAGAGAAGTAGAGAGGGACAGCTATTTTAGAATGGCTTTCTCAGTATAGAAATTGATCTTTTAAAGGGCAGTCATGTTTTACATTCAATTATGTAAGCAAAATGTCTCTCCAGTACTGAAATTAATAGTGCAACCATTTCTAAACCGGAAGAGTTGACAGGAGAACAGAACAAACCTGTTCTAAGTCTTCTACATTCTAGGTGAATGTTTCAGCTGTACTCTGTTTTCTATAGAGATGTTCATGACAGAGTTTAGTTTTTCCTTTACATTACTACTAATGTAAAATGAATACATATATTCTGTTTTTGAAACCATAGTATTCTTATTTCTCCTTTGCTTTAATTGCCGTATTTCCCCCCTGCTGCCTGGAATTTTCATAGTTCGCTGACCTAACAGTTTGAAATCTTCCTGCTTAAGAGCTACTTAATATCAAACAATAGGTTGAGTTTCATTTATCTTTCTTTCTTCCCTTCCATTTCCTGAGTATCCCTCTGTGATATGTGGAAGCTATTGTAAATAAATCTGTCTGTGCAATGGATGATTACATGTCTCCCCTCTCATACCCACAGCCATGTTATCATGACTTCAAAACCCAGCAGTGGTCTGGACAGAGGAAGACACAACAGCTGAGGAACCAGTGGTTCTGAAGGAGAGATTGAGGACCTTTCAGCTTGAGGTTTCATTAGTCTTCATACTTGAAATTCTAGTATCTGATTCTTTAGTACCACTCTCTGAACCTCGCTATACCTATGAATAATAACATCTCCCTCCAAGAACTCTATCCGTAGAGCTGGGACCTGTGGTGCTAATCAGCTGGTTCTATCCAGTTCAGGCAAACTGGTAGTGGCAGCTGTGGGAGGCTCCGCCCTCCCACCATCACGTCCCAGTTTTGATGCTCTGCATATGTGCAGAAGGTCTTGCGCATGCGCAGAGGTGGCATGTGCGCTCCCATTTGCGAACCAGTAGTGAAGGTAAGTGAATACTACCCCTGGCTGGGACACCAAGGTAGGCATTAGTTTTTAGAGAGGTGAAATGCTGTGGGGCTCCAGACCAGACAGCTAGCTTGTAAGGAAGGGATAAAGTCTGAATAGGAACTCTGATTCCCCAAATGTGAAAACTCTCAGTCTTTGTGAAAATTTCTTATTCAGAACCAGTTCAGAACCATTTCTGCTATGAGTACCATACTGTGCTTTTCATCTCAGAACCAGTTCCATAATGTAGCCTTATTGTGCATTACAAGCAGAATCCTTGTATTCTGTCTAAAGCAACATAGTACATGTAAAATGAATATGAATACTGGTTCATCCTATTGAATATGTATGATATCTCTAATCAAGATTGCTTTCTTTCTGTGTGTATTTTAACAGTGCATACATGTTCATCTATAATGAAAGAGGTGAATGACAGGCTCTTTTCCTAAAACCCCCATAATTGGTGAAGATGAATACAACACAATATAATACAATTCTTTATTGGCCAAATGTGATTGGACACACAAGGAATTTGCTTTTGCTGCATATGCTCTCAATGTACATAAAAAGAAAAGACACATTTGTTAAGAATCATAAGGTACAACACTTAATGATAGTCTAAGGGTACAAATAAGCAATCAAATCATACTAGGAAACAATCAATATAAATCATAAGGATACAGCAACAAGTTACAGTCATAGTCATAAGTGGGATGAGATCTGTGATAGGAACAATGAGAAGATTAAGTAGCTACTGCCATCAGGAGATTGGGATAGATGGAACACCGAACCTAAATGTTCATCCATCACTTGGAGCATCTATACTACAATGTGCTGAAGGAATTAAATTCTCTAGAACAGCTTGCCATCCTGCTGCCCAATCTAATCTTCTCATGCCCAAGGATTCTTCAGAATGTTGCACTGTTGCCATGTCCACTTGACAATCTGTCATGGGGTGAATCAAATGGGAATGATATCTGTAGGACAGCCAACTTCATCTTGGTGCAGATTGAGTGCTGCTACTTGAAAAAGAGAATATGAGAGGGAATGGGATGAGTGGTGGATTGTAGCTGCAAGGGGAAGGAGAGAACATCTTTCACTTCTGGTAGTGGATCTCCTTCAATTCTGCTGACTAGACATGGTTAAAAAGCACACTATGAAATGTTACCACAGACAAATGCAGCAGGCAAATAATAAACAAAAGGAATTTAGAAAGCATGAGGAAAGCTAAAATAAAGCTGGCTTTTCACTAAGCTTTAAAACTGGAAGAACAGAGAGAATCAAAATTCAAAATCCCTTAGCCCAAAAAAAAAAGGAAAAAAAAGGAAAAGCTGCAAGCTGATTTGGTGGCACAGGACAAAAAGCATAAAAGTTAATTGAAATTGTGATGAGGCAATTGAAAAAGGGGTAGCTGAAATATTAAACAGAGGAAATGTGGTATAAACAATAACATTAAACCACTCTGAAAATATATCCCAAATTAACAAATTTCAACTGAGTGAAGAAAGATTTTTCTTTAAAGTACTATGTAATCTGGGAGTCTATTACAACTACCATTTATATAGCACCCAGAAGATAATGGAAAGACCTGTTTCTGAAGTGCACTCTCTGGAATAGAGCAGAGGCCTAAAGTGAACTGGTTGATTAGTTTAAATTTATGGGAAAATGGCTTACAGCCATTGGCCAAGATTGCCCCCTTTAGGTTGCTTGCCTACAATGCTGTGAAGGAGACACCAGGAGAAACATGTTCCTTTTGTGCAACTCTTCAGCTGGCTATCTGAAGGTTTTCATCTTTGGGTTTCACATTCCTAACTGACTAGCTCCCTCAGAGGAGCACACCCTTCAAACCATCTTTGTCTCTGCTTTTCTTCCCTGCCGGAAGAAATTATTGACATTTTCTCTATAAGGTCTACTTTTTTTCCAGACTAATAATTTTTGAGTTTTCTATCTTCAGCATTTAATCTGATTGTCATATCTCTTAAGATCAGTTTCTCTCTTAGCCACTCAACTCAGGAAAATAAGAACACTCCCTCATGCACACATACTCATGGCCAGTGGTGGGATTCAGCCAGTTCACACCACTTTGGGAGAACCGATTGTTATCTTTCTGAGCAGTTTGGTGAACTGGTTGTTGGAAGAAATCATTAGGGCAGAGAACCGGTTGTTAAATTATTTGAATCCCACCACTGGGATTTCCAGTCTCTTTCAACAATATATACATACATCCCCATTCAGTAAAACCAGTTTATTTTCTACCCCAAGATTACAGTAAGAACATAAAACTTTGGGAATAGCCCTTTTGCCTTAGTTCTGCATTTTGTTTCTTACAGCGGCCAACCAGACACCTCTGGTGAGACGTAGATATAATGCCTTTCCCATCAGTCTCCCACAGCAAGTGATGTTTGAAAGTGTGCTGACCCCAATCCTGAAGAAACACTGACTAATATAGCCTTGAGAGACCCATCCTTCTTGAATTTATTCAACTTCCTTTCAAAGCCACTCAAGCAACTGTCCACCACTACACCTTTGTAAAAGAAGGTAGACTTGGCTTTGAGCATATGGAAGAAAAGAATAGGCCAGGGGTCAGCAACCCATGGCTCTGGAGCCACATGTGGCTCTTTCACCCCTCTGCTGCAGCTCCCTGTCGCTCAAAATATGAGTCACAACTGCCAATGTGCGACACCGGTCAGCACATGATTTATTGAGCTTTTTGACTCCCGGTAGGCCAACCATGGATAAATCCAAGAAAAGAAAAGTTTCAGAAGAAAACAGAATGTTTAATTCAACTATATATGCTAGTTTTGTGGCCGCTCAGGAAATAGTCAGGCGTGGGAAGGGTTTTGTGGCTCCCGGTGTTTTGTTTTCTTTGGGAAATGAGTCCGAATGGCTCTTTGAGTGTTTAAGGTTGCTGACCTCTGGAATATGCCATTGAAGTGGGACTTTGAGGAAAGATTATTTGGTCCAGAGTAAGGGGGAAGGGCGAGAAAGAAACTCACAATAATCCTGCCTTGGTTTTGTTTAGTATAGAATGAGACAGAAATTCATACTATACTAGGCTTTCAAGACTCTGCTCTTCAACCCTATTGCAGATAATCCTTGACATTCAACTATTGGTTTAGCGACTGTTTGGAATTACAGTGGTACTGAACAGAGTGAGTTATGACATTTTTTTTAACACAACTATTGCAGCATCTCCATAATCACGAAGTCAACATTTGGATGCTTGGCAATTGGCATGTATTTATGGTGGTTTCATTGTCCTGGAGTCATGTGATTACTTTTTGACCTTCTGACAAGCAAAGTCAATGGGGAAGCCAGATTCACTTAAAAACTGTGTTACTAACTTAACAACTGCAGTCATTCACTTAACAACTGTGGCAAGAAAGGTTGTAAAATGGGGAAAAACTCACTTAACAACTGTTTTGTTTGGCAATGGAAATTTTGGAGTCCATTGTGGACATAAAGGCCATTCCTGGAATTACTGCTTTATCTGTTGGTTGAATTAACCTACCATGAAAGACTGGCATTTTGTGATAATGAATTACCACTAATTTATTATTCACAAGAGTTTCAACAGGTTGGGGGCAATCTGACAAAATTGTTAATGCCCAATCTAAAAACCTTTGGAATCAAAACTATATTCTTAACTTCTAGACAGGATTTAGAATTATATGAGTGTACACAAAAAATTAAGAAATTATTTTCCAGTATAATGTACTGTTACCAATTTGCTTCTCTCCCCCACACCCCCACAACTAAATGTTGAAACATGATAGAAATAACATTCTAGAAATAAAAGCCCAATTGTTCCTTCTTAATTTCTGGCTCGAATTTGTGTCTGTGCAAACATAGGAGATTATCCAACTCTTTTTCTGCCTAAGCAAATTCAAGCCTGGCCCTACCAGACAGCAGGAGGGAGAAGGCTATTTCAGGAGGCAGGATTTGGGAGAGATGAAGGCAAGAACTGATCTTTAAAAGGAGTCCCAAGTCTGTTGAAAACATTGGCTGTAGCAGAGATGGGTGTCACCCTCTGCTTTTCTTTATGCAACAAACTTTCTTTAGCAAGGAACTGAATTTCCTATAGCCAGCCCTGACAACTCATTTCTGAGAATGGTTTCACTTTGGGCTCTTCAGAATATGAGGCTTAAGCTTTAGAGGGGCAAAAGTTATTTTGCTGAACACCCTAATGCAGGGGTATCCAAGCATGGCTGGCTGGGGAATTCTGGGAGTTGACGTCCACAAATCTTAAAAGTTGCCAAAATTGAACATCACTGCCTTAAAGGAAGCAGCACTTCCTTCAGTCCAGTTCAGCATCTAATGGTTTCAGTTTTGATTGTTCTTTCACACAGTACAATGTTAGTATCACCTCTGCCTGAGAAAATATTATTGTATGCTTAAGCAAATTTCCTTTGAGGAAAGTTTATATCCTCCTGAGATTTCTATTACTGTCTTGAATGCCTTCCATTGTTTTGAATGGAATATTTCAAAACATTCCTTACAAACCAAAAGGAAATGCTGACTGTAAGTGGGACATTTGGTATTTAGCACATTGTTTCACTGTCCTCTAAATGGAAGGATTTATAATGAATTTCCCCAAAATAATGGGGAAAGTAGAGATTTGTCCTATTTATGGAATACTGGTTTTAATTTGTTTTCAGGGATCTTTTCAAGAGCTAGGAAACAGACCACTTTTGATAAAAGCAAAGCAGAATTTTAGAATCACTTTTCCTCTTGGTCACATTTCGATAAGCACATTGTGCCAGTTTCATCTTCTCTTTTCCATTCATGCCTTGAAAAATAATGATGAGAGTGGGGATTCAGATTAGCCCAATATTTTGTGGCCAAGAAAACTAGGGTTGCAGGAAGCCATGGCAGCTGAAAACGGAGCTCATGAGGGCTGTGGGCGGTTCTCCCAAGCTCTGTTTTCGCCAGCAGAGAGTTGCAGGAGGAGCTTGGGAGTCCATTTTCGCTGGCAGAGATCTTGGGCCACCAAAGGTGCCCCCAGCACAAGTGACATTGAGCTGGCCAACGCCCACCCTGGCCATGCCCACCCTGGCCCCCTAAGGTCAAACACAACCCTGATGCGGCCCTCAACGAAATCAAGTTTGACACCCCCACTCAGTCCTCACAGCCAGAATTTATTAGGAGAAAGACGAGAAAGATAAAGATCTAAACATAGAAAGTGTAAACTTGCTGGGAGGGGGGAATGTTGACATGGCACATGTCTCTTCTAGAGTGGGGCCCCTGTTTAAGGGAGTTTCTTATTGACAAAGCAAAGTTGACCATCATTTGAGCCCCCAAAAATGGCTTTAAAATCTTTCTCTAACTCAAGCTTATATATGAGGCAGAATTCATCCAGGGAAGCTTCTAGATTCCACTTCTTCAGATGACTGTCCCTAGTGGACATCAGACCATTCCTAAGAGGTCTGTAAGTGGGTGTGCATAAGCGCACCAGCCAGTGGTGGGTTTCTACTGGTTCTCCCAGATTCAAGTGAACCGGTAGCGGCGGCAGCGGGAGGCTCCGCCCACCCGCCCGGACGTCATCACGGACACTCTGCGCACGCGCAGACTATAAATTGTGGTGAACAGATTCCCTTTAGAATCTGCTTCCTATTCTAATGTTTTCAATATGATCTACTGAAATAATGCAAGAAGATAACATCTGGGAAGAGGGCAGTAATTAGTGAATTATGCACTATTTCCCCCTCCCTTCAAGGCCACTAGCTCTGTAGTGCTGTTGGCTCATGGCTGGCCTCAGCTTGCTGAAGGCAGTAAACCTGGTTAATGAGGACCCAGATTGTGGGGGCAATAAGCTGACTTTGTATAAATATACAGAAGTATGAAGGCTATTGCTTAAC
>JANHZT010006944.1:48803-60241 GCA_032468215.1 Stegonotus admiraltiensis | reverse complement strand
CTCGCAGTAATTGCAGGCAGCTGGAAGCTAAATACTACTTTTAACAGTAGCATTAGTCTGCTGTGCCACCAGGCTCTTCCCCTGGAGTGGGGTGGGAATGGAGATTTTGCAGTATCCTTCCCCTGCCATGCCCACCAATCCATGCTCAGAAAGCCACACCATGCCCACAAAGCCACGCCCACAGAACCGGTAGTAAAAAAAATTGAATTTCACCACTGCCCTGTGGACTCAATTATTAGCCTGAAAGGACAAGTCGTGATTGGCTGGTGGTTCTATGTCACCTCCTATACCAGGGGTGTCAAACTCACATCGTCATGGCATCATCACGTGACATGATCTGCTGTGACTTGAGAGAAATCCAAAAAGAACTGTTGAAACATGACTCAGAAAGGACCAAGAGAAAATCTGATGGCCTGGAAGTTGTCTAAAACTTCCACCTTTACCCTTCATCTTGTTCCTTGGCGTTTAAGATTCATTGCTAGACACTTATTAATTGCTTAATTACAAACTGGCTCCAGTCAGATGTGACTCTGACTGGCACACAATCCAATAATCGGATTAAAGCAGTTAAATTTAACAAAGCAAAGGAAACTGAAACAAAACCCAAACCACCCAAAATAATCATTAATCAAACGTCCTAATTACCAACATTCCCTGGCACCCTCAGGAGGCATTTGAGAACTGGTGCCAAACAGAAGAGCCAGAAGTGCCAAGGAATTTCCCTTGGTGACATCTTGGGATTTAGCTGTGTGGATTGGCTGGTGGTTGGAAGGGAGCAAGGACAGCAAACCTTCATGTGGCAATGATACAACTGGATTGATGAGAGTTGTTGCTGCAGAAGCCTAGTGGCCACAGGGCAGGGACTCAAGGGTGGACAGAGTGATGAAAACAGCATCTGTTAGTTCGGTGTAATGGTCAAGGTGCTGGCCTGGAAACCAGGAGGCTGAGAGTTCTAGTCCTGCCTTATGCAACAAAGCCAACTGGGTGACTTGAGGGCTTGTTACTCTTTCTTAGCCCAACCCACTTCACAGGGTTGTGGGGAAAAGATGAGGACGGAGTATTACGTTTCGTTGCCACTTTGAGTTATTTATAAACATAATAAAGGTGGGATAAAAATCAAATAAATACATAAATTGCAGTGCCATGACATAAGCCCCATCACTTTTCTACATGCAACTTGTTGGGGTGTTCCCAATCTAAAGGGGCAACGCTTCTGGCTCGTAGATGCCAGGAAGAAGGTAATAGTGCTTTTCTGTAGGCAAAGTAATAGTACGGATGATTTTCCTGATGTACAAACACAACAGTCGGGCCAAAATACCAAGAATGCGAGGTTACTTATAACTAGTTTCCTTTATTGTTCTTCAGACAGAATCTTGCCAAACTAAAGCAATTATTTGTATAACTACAGATGTACTCTAGGAATACCTAGAGAGGAGCTGTCTTAACCTTCTTTCTGCTGACCAAACTTTCCAAGTTCTGCTGCCTCTTTGGCCTCTGGAAAACAGCCCCCTCCCTCAGATCCCCGCTGCTTGGAACCAGCCGAAAATGTGACGTGCGGAAGCCAAAAATGGAGCATGCGGAGGCCGAAATGCAACACACAGAGGCTGAAAACGCAATGTGCAGAGGTGGTGATCGGCAGCAATGTGCTGTGGCGATCCCGGAAGCCTGGAAAGGATCTAAAATGAAGGGTGTGGAGGCCAAAAACGCAATGCACGGAGGCCGAATCACCACGTGGAGGCAGCGATGGGCTCTGGTGATCCCCACAGCCTGGAACAGCTGATTGGCGGTATTCCAGGAAGCTGATCCAACTGCCAATCAGCTGCTTGTGCTGAATCAGGCTGTGCATGTTGCTAAAGCTGACCAGGCTGTTTGCTGTTTGCTGCAAGGACGCTAGCCAGATGAATACTGATGGATGCTAGTAGGCAGAGGCAGATTTTTTTTTCTTGTTTTCCTCCCCAAAAACTAATGTGAATCTAATACTCCTGGAGCGTCTTATACACCAAAAAATACAGTATTTAATTTGCTTAAGCCTTTGAGCCACTGTCATTAAAGATACAACCCCTTTCCTAACAAACATAATCTATCCATAATGGGAGCTATAAAAATGTATTTCTCAGTACTCCTGTCTGGTTAATCCTCTGCTAATGGCCAGCATTAGCAGGAGCCCTGGTGGCTAAGTGGTTAGAATGCGGTATTGTAGACTAACACTGCCCACAGCAGGAGTTCGATCCTGACCAGCTCAAGGTTGATTCAGCCTTCCATCCTTCTGAGGGCCATAAAATGAGGACCCAGATTGTTGGGGGTAATATACTGACTCTGTAAACTCGCTTAACAAATGTTCCACTTAACAAGATAAATTTGGGGCTCAATTGTGGTCGTAAGTCGAGGACTACCTTTACAGCATTGGTACATTAATTCACAGGGGTATATTGTCAACCATTGAACAACATCATTAATCCTAACCCATTTGGCAGGGGAAAAATTACAAGGCAGCTGAAATAAGGACAGGTAATCAGTTGATTCACTGGTGGTGGGCCAAAAAGGAATAAAAGCTATTTATTTTAACACCTTATTTATCTTTAAAGGTGTTAGGATGGCATTTACTGAGGCACTGGGAAGATGGTTAACATTTTTAAATAAATGAGGTAGTCCTCGACTTGCAACAGTTCATTTAGTGACCATTCAAGGTTACAATGGCACTGAAAAAAGTGACTTATGACCGTTTTTCACACTTACGACCGTTGCAGCATCCCCGTGGTCACGTGATCAAAATTCAGACACTTACCATAGGGTTCATATATATGACAGCTGCAGTGTGAATCCTGGGCTCATGTGAATCCCCTTTTTGCGACCTTCCAACAAGCAACATCAATGGGAAATCCAGATTCACTTAACAACCATGTTACTAACTTAACCAATGCAATGATTCACTTAACCACCGTGACGAGAACAGTTGCCAAAACTCCCTTAACACATGTTTCACTTAGCAACATAAATTTTTGGGCTCAGCTGTGATCATAACTTGGTCACAAGCAGAGGTTTTCTGCCGTTGTAATATTTTGTAAACCCAACCGTCTCCTTCTCAGCCTCTGAGAAGCCCCATCTCATTGCCTGTGGCTCACAGATTCACTCTTCCTTCTGGGGCGGGTGGGGTGGGGGGGCAGCGGGAGAAAAAGCTTGCTTTCCTCCTCAGGCTGCCTAAGTGAACCTACTACCTCTGTGTCCTAGAAAGAAGCCAAGGCTCCTTCCGAGGAAGGCTGGTCTCGCTGAGTTAAAGAAAGGAGGGAAAGCAATCATAGCCAGCTCTGAAACGTGTCATCTTTAAGATAGGTCGACTTCAACTCCCAGAATTCCCCACCCTGTATGAGTTGAAGTCCACCCATCTTAAAAGATGACAAATTTGAAAAACAATGCTGTAAAAGAAACAAAAATATTCCCTCCAATGTCACTTTTCTTTCATTTTGCTCTCCACCTGCAGCCAAGAAGCTCAAGTGTGGCTAGAACCACCTGGTTTAAGGAATATATGTTCCTACTGTAATAAAGTATGGTTACTAGATCTCATGAAAACCATCCTTTTAAGGTGGAAGGCACTGGCCCTGTAAGGACCTGGGCCAAGATGCCGATTGCTCTGCAAAATCTGCCTTGTTCTCTTGATGCTGAAGGGAATGGCAGGCGGGTGCAGCTGAATCCTGGCTGTAATGTGCTGAGGGCTTACAGGCAAATACCTATTGTCAAAAGTAATATTTCATAAATCCAGCCAAAATGAAAGCCAAAGAAGTTCTGATGTCATGGAAATTGGTGAGATTCTGAGAAAGGCTCGAAAAAAGAAGCTCTTGTTGGAGCAGATGTCTGAATCTGCCATACCGTCCAAGGTGTTTGTGTTTGCTTAAGGAAACCAGTTACCTAGGCCAAGTAACAGTGTATAATCTAGCAAGAAAATATTCTGCAGGTGAAATATTTTCCACCAATAACATTTGGCGAATCGTGGCAACCTTTTATCCTTAGAATGCAAAGCTTCAGAAAATGCTGCAGTTTGCTTTGCAGGTCACTATTTCACTGGAAAAGATGCAAATAATAGTGAGTGTGAGTTTACTTGAAAGGGTGCAGTGGTAGAAAGCCAGTGAGAATGAATCAGGCTGAGGCTTCATAACAGAAATGCAGTCCACAAAAATTATGGGGTGGCTTGGGAGAAGTCCAGATAGAAAGAAAGAACGCTTTTTTTAGCTCAATAAAGAAGTTGTGGAATAAAATATATATTATGTATCCTGTTTAGATATTGACAGAAATTATTTTATTTACCTCTAAACAAACAAAAATTGCTTAATATGGATTGGGAAAGTGGCATGAGATAAATGACAACTGAGGAACTTTGAAGGCTTGCAGCCAGTTGCAAGTCACGGTTCCAGAATTCAGTCTAAATATGGTTATATTTTGCACAGTGAGATAAACTTATCATTCAAGATGAATGTTTAAGTTTAAGAGGAGTGCTTGTAGATTGGAATGGCTATGGAGAGATAAAAAATTGCTGACATATACACTTAAAAAGGATAGGGTTTTGGTCAAATAGTCAGGTCCCCCGTTTGGTCTCCTCCCTTCTCCCCATGGACACTGTCCATTTTAGAATCAATTTCCCAAGAATAATCTGTTTTCATTCTTGTCAATTCACTGATTACCAGTTTACTAAAAAATTCAAAGATTATTTTGTTTTTTTGTAGCATAGATACAGTGGTGGGATTCAGCCAGTTCGCACCACTTTGGGAGAACTGGTTGTTAACTTTCTGAACAGTTTGGAAAACTGGTTGTTGGAAGAAATCATTAGGGCAGAGAACTGGTTGTTAAATTACTTGAATCCCACCACTGCATTGATATAAACATATATACAGAACATGTTAATGATAGTGGGGTGTAATTGGTGGAGCATTAAAACGTGTGCAAGAAGTTTCTGAAGGATGTATTGGAAATCATAATGACAACCATTGGTTGAACTTAGAAGTTGTGGATGTCTGATAAAAATATAGCTGTTGTTGCAAAATTATTTATTCTTTAACAAATGTACGTGTTTGCATCACATCCACATTTACATTTCAGTGAATTGCAAAGAAACGCTGAGAGAACAATGATTGAATTGAAAAAAATTGTCAGACGTGCTGGGTTTGTCAGATTGCATCATGTTTTGCTGTTAAGTCAACACTTTTGGGACTGTTGCTTTTGAGTATAATCAACAATGCATCCAATTTTGTAGTAAGTGTAGAAACATGTTGATTAACTTTGGCAATGTGTATTGTTAGAATCTTTTTAGCGAACATCTTGAACTTTTAGATTACTGCCAGAAGTCAGAATGTGATATGTTTGCAGCTTGATTTCTTATTAACCTTCAAATGATAAACTGCATTATTATGAGGAAAATTTTAAATTATTATTGCAAAAAGAAATAATCAAAATGCAAAATAAAAGGAATATGATGTATGTGCCAAAGTTTTGAATGACAGTTTTAAATAAGGATGTTCCTTCCTATTTGTGATTGCACCAAACGTGAACTTTTAAAAAATTGCAATGTTTTATGCAATGTTTTAAGTGGGATCATTCCAAAGTACTAGTACTTTTTTCATTCAGAGAAATTCAAGTCACTTGCAAAATATTATAAAACTGATATTGAAACAGAACTGGGATTGTTTCCAGAAGTTCTAAAGAGGTATGTATGTGTGAGAAAAGTAAAAATTAACACAATAATTATCAAATCAAGTATCTACTGAAACAACTAAAAACAAAATTTAAGTGGATTCTATTGATTGTATGTTATTTTTATCTCTATACATCCATCAGGTATGAAATATGTGAACAGATATTTTTATGTCTGTCTCAAATTAAGGCATATTTGGGGAAAAGTATGTACTGTATGAACACTTAAATAGCACTGCTTAGTAGTGGTTAACTGTGGTATAGAATTGCATAAGAATTACTGGATTGTGTATCCATTACTTGTGTACTTTGTCTCCATTCTCCTTCCTTTCATTGGTTTTCCATCTGTTTATTAAAATTCTGCTTGAGCCATTTAAGTAACAGTATTCAGTTTGCTCTGATTCCTTTGACACCTATGGTATCCCTGGATATCTCTGTATTTGTACTAACCCAAAAGTAAGTAAAGTGTATTTTTGAAAGAAATACATTACCAGTATGTTTCTTTCAGTTCAATCTATACATTAAAAATTTATATAGTGTTTGCTTGATTACTAAGTGCTTGCTGGTAGTATATTCTATATTCAACTATTTCACTTCATTGATGTTAGTAGGATTTATTTCAAGTAATATTGTTTACAATGAACATTTGCTTACCCTGAAATTCATTGTGTTCCCTTTATGCCTCTATAAAAACATTTCGGTGTCTACTGTTGTGTGCAAGGTGTTTTCTTTCTCTCTCCTCATCACTTACTGGTTTATTTGAATTTCTTTGTCTCCTTGTACTTGGTCATAAAAGAATTCTAATCTGAAACTTTTAGAGGAAATGATGAGAGCCCATTGGAAGATTTATGGTAGATGTTTCCTCATAAAAGATGCCAGCGTTGTAGAAGTAAAATGGAGATGGATGTTATATCCCCAGATGATGAGGCTGGGTTGGGAATATGGATGCATTTATATCTGTTCTAAAGAGAAAGGTAACTCAGTACAATAAGTTATGAAATATGAACTTTAGAATTTTTGCTTTTAGTCCTAAAGAGAGAAAAAAAAGACATTTAAAAACAAAACATGGCATATAACACTTTAGAACATTAATTTAATGCACTTCTTTCTCTTTTCCCCCCACAGGATCTGATGTATGTAATTGTTTTTGTCTATTAGGTAAATGGCCCAGTAAATAGGTACATGTGGAGAATTGTAACACACAGAAATAACTGAAGTAAAAAGCATTAGTTCACACAAAAATGTTAACTAGTGAATCCTGTATTAGATGGGGTCTTCTCCTTGGCCAATATTGCACCCCCTTCACCATCCCAAAGGTCCTGTCAGCCTGTCAGCACTGAACAGAAATAACTAGATGAAGCTATGAGAAGTTTCACTGCTGCTTGATATCTTTGGAAGATTTCCAGTAGCAGCCAGAAATATTGATCTTTGCTTGCAGAGCAAAATCTGAATTTACTTGTCTCCCTTGTCTAAATCTGCATTATACTTAATACTACCATGTGTGCATATTAAAAAAGAAATGGGCTCATTACAATTTACCCCCCAAAACTCAGTTTAAAAATAGAAATGGGGGGGGGACAGACAAGAGGAGGAGGAAAATAAAATTAGGGGTAAAAAGTGAAAGTGCCATCATTTCAGTTACAGTTCAGCAGAAGTGAGTAACCTGCAGTCTCTGGGCAGATTTAATTTCCAATGTCCTATTGGACAAGCAGACCATTACATTTAGATGGCAGAGTTACTGAAAATTGGTACAATCTCCCACATTTTGAAAGACGGAAGAGAAAAATATAAGAAAATAGATTTAAACCCATTTTTTAAAAAATGTTAAAACTACCTTGGAAAAAGCAAGATCTCACCTATATGTCGGACGTTGTCTCTCCTGTATTTTGTCATCATCTTCTTACCCTTGGTGAACTGAAGCCTTCCCAGCAATAGTACATGCAGCCTCAACTTCAGAAATATTGCCCACTGCTCAGAAAGTTATTTGGACCAGTAAACTATTCCTAAGGTTAACTGCTGCTCTTTTCTTCATGACTTCAGTATTTAGTTTAAATAGATTAAAATGAGGAACCTCGGAGACTTATGTGATATACATTTCATTCAAGAGAGCTCAATAACTCATAGTTTGAAAATACAGTATGAATCATTTTTACCTAAAACTCCCAACATAAACGTTATAGTCAAATATCAGATAGGATACCAAAGTATTTTAAAGATTATCTATGGGATTTTCCCCTTCAAATTTTGTGCTTACCTGATGAAAATTTTAGCATTAAGATAGATTACAATGAGAGAAGGGTATTGTATTTTATTTACCATTGTGTCAAGGAAAGAACTTTAGCATCGGCCCACTTCTTAACTGATGAAGATTAAAAATACCATCTTCAATATTTTGCAATTATATGTGAATGTGATGAAATTATAACTAAAGTAATAGCTACAGTATTTATATCTGGTATGGTATTCCTCCAGAAATCTGTGTTCCTCCCATCCTAGGCAAGAGGGACTGAAACATTTTAAAGTCCAGAACAATGAGATAAATATTCAGAACAATTCACACAGACGCCTCCCTGATTTCAGGAGGACGTACAGCAGAATCATACTGGCCAGATTCTGTTATTGTAACCAATCTCAATGAAATTGATTTTAATTTTATTGTCGGTTTATTTCCTTGTCTGGTCAACCTAGTAGGGCTGATATAAACTATAATAGCACATTTTTTTTCATTTAATAAAATTTACTCCTTTAACTGCCTTCTATTTACCCCTTTTCTTTATAAGCTGTTCTTGCCCCTAGTAACTAGAACACCAAAATTATGAAAAGTTTGATATAACAATAACCAATGAGGCATAGTACAGTATATTAAGGGGGAATGCAAACAAAAATGATTAGAACTTTTCTTAGTCACTGAGATTTTAATTTCACAACTATGAAAAATGTGTGGTCTCTTAACGACTAACATTAATTGCAAGCAGCCCTTGACTTATGACCACATTTGAGCCCAAAATTTCTGTTAACAAGTGAGACATTTGTTAAGTGAGTTTTCCCCATTTTACGACCTTTATTGCAGTTAATCACTGCAGTTGTTAGTAACCTGGTTGTTAAGTGAATCTGACTTCCTCATTGACCTTGCTTGTCAGAAGGTTGCAAAAGGTGATCCCATGACCCAACCATCATAAATATGAGTCACTTGCCAAGTATCTGAATTTTGATCACATGATCATGGCAATGCTGCAACGGTTGTAAGTGTAAAAATGATCATGAGTCATTTTTTTCAGTGCTGTTGTAACTTGGAATGGTCACTAAATGAACTGTTGTAAGTCGAGGACCACCTGTATGTCATAAGCTTACATGGAAATCCATCGCATTAGCATCTTAATGAATTTGCTAATCTTAATAGCATCGTGTACCTCACAGTACCTCACAGTACACAATACTTTGCAGAATTCTAGTGTATTGAGTAAAATACAATTGGACACATCAATATAACATGCTAATTTATAAACTGGTTTACAATTCAAAATGGCTGAACTCATACAATACACTGAGATAAAAAAGTCACATTTTAGTTTATCCTTAAGGGTGAAGCAAGCCTTTTAAATTGGACATTACTAATTTAGGTAATTTGGAAGATTTTTAGGCACAGGCAGTGTCACAACATAAATTATATTTTATTACGCAAGGAAGCTGATCAAATCTCAGCTTCACTATTTAATTTTGGGATTTGAACAAGTTTATACTGAAACCATACAATGGTGCTAATTGTTGGAGTCAGAAAAATAGTAGTGCCACATTTATCAGCAAATGTATGTTGTGTATCAAACCATATATGGTCATTGTGATTTGATTTTTTTTTGTTTATTTTACAAGATGACATTGGATAAATCATCAAACAAATATATTTTAATATTTTTCTAAGTTTTGTCTTTCACCTATGTGTTAATGTTAGATTATAGCCCTTCTGATGAGTGTAATAGTATGAATGACTTGTTTTTAAAAAGGACGGGAGCAACTGTGCTGGGTTTCCACAGCAATTGAAATGTAAAGAATGTTGTATATGTGACAGCGTGAGGGAAAAGTTAGAAATGGGATGGGAAAGCAGGTCTCACAAATTTCTCAATCTGTTCCAGCTGCTTAAGAAAAAAAAAATAGAGCAGGTAATGTGACCTGTTTTGTTTTAGAGGAATAATTTCAGTGCCTATTTCGTCAACTCCTCCCTTCTTTATCCCCCAAAGCAAGCAATTCTACTGTGAAATTTTTCAAAAATTAGGAGGAAAAATAAAATAAATGGCAAAATAATTTGATGCTGTCATTTTTGTCTATTTGGGAATAAGTGTGAAAAATCTGCAGGAATGCTTGCCCTTGGTGTGAACAGATTATAGGGGGCTGGGGAGCACTTTTTAAAATAAAGCAAAACATTCTTAACTGAGAAGAGGTTTTTATGCTTCCCTGGTGTGAAAATTATTAAAAGCTAGCCAAGCAGTCTGAGAAATCAGATTCCTTCTTGATCTTTTGATTAGATTAGTATTAAGGGAGGATACTTAGAGGGGCTTTTAGTTTATTATGACACCTCAGGTTTTGCATAGGCAGCATCTGTCTACTAGTTTCAATTGAACACAGCAATTCTGTTATGTCCAAGATCTCCTTTCTTTCCTTTATCATGGGAAGATGAAGAGAAATGTTTGAAGAAAAAGTGGAGTTCTCTGCTTGTCCTAAACTGGAAGTGATGTCAAGAAAGGAAACATGGGTAAGCCTTCCACTTTTAGTTTTCTCTTTTAAAGCTGACCTAAGTAGCCTGTGCAAGCACAAGTCACCCTGTTCATAACTTTTACAACCAGAAAGCACAGCTTTAGGCTAAAGGATTGTGAAGAGAGGCTGGAAAACAATGGCATTTTTCCCCATCTATTTTTGATGCAGTACATGAAAGGCTGGAGAGAAACCAAGCTGATTAGAAGCACCAATAAAACTTCTATGTAGTGTTGGCATAATGTCACATTTCATTTTGTTTTGCTGGATCAGTTATCTTTGCATTGTAGTACATGGAGCCCAATCCTCTGCTTATTAATTCTAATACAAGACTGTGCAGACCTGAGGTCTCTTGATAATGCATTTCTTGTTGCTGAGAAGGAGATATTACTTACCAATCTTACTCCTTCTATATTCAACGTAATTTTAGAAGAGTCAGCACATACAAGCCCTTTGGAAAATTATGCTTAACGGGTATTGAGGTAGCGCCAGAATAAGAAGGAACCAGTCACTTCTGAGAATAATTCTTGACTGTCCACATCTTATGCACTCTGGAGGGGAGAACTTTCAACAGGCACACTGGAACATATCAGCAGGTTTAATTCTGGCAAACTATTGCACAATATAAAACAATACAAAAGCTGTGGTGGTGCATTGCTAGAATGCAGTATTGCAGACTAACTCTGCTGACTGCCAGCAGTTCAATCCTGACCGGTTCAAGATTGACTCAGCCTTCCATCCTTCTGAGATTGGTAAAATGAGTACTCATATTGTGGGGGCAATATGCTGATGTAAACTGCTCAGAGAGTGCTATTGCTATTGCTACAAATAAATGCTAAGAGCTATTGCTACAAATAAAAACCTACAATAAAATTTATTAGCTGATTAAAGAAAGGAAAACAACAAAAATGATATAGCTGTATGAATTACAGCTATATACGAATGATCCCAGACCTCTGTACATTCCGTCGTGCCCTGAAGACCTTTCTGTTCCACCAAGCCGGGTTGGCTTA
>JANHZT010006944.1:16209-33486 GCA_032468215.1 Stegonotus admiraltiensis | reverse complement strand
AACGTCTTCAGGGCTCGGCGAAAGGTGCGCAGGTCTGGGATTTGTCGTAATACTGGGGGCAGCTCATTCCAGAGGGTTTAGTTACTATGGCAGCATCTAGTGGTTGTCTGTTAACTCATTATGTGATTATTGACTGTATTAAGCAGCTTCTCAACAGTCAAATTACTGCAGTGGTTAAGATGTTTAATTTGGACCACAGAGAACCAGGACTCTAAATCTGTAGAAGGGTACCGAAACACTGACTCACCAAGATCTAACATTATTTCCTTTCTGTTCCTTGTCCAAGATGACTGTGAACAAAATTACAATAAACAGGTTCTTCACCAATGTAATATGTTTTGACCAAAAAAGCAATAGATTAATGAGCAGGTCAGATTGATTGTCCAACTATTAACAAGTGATAATTGTTTCAGTAACTTACAGAGAACTGTCCATGTAACTCACTAAGAGCTATATCTTGATTTTTCTTTGAGGAATCAATAATTAGATTTTAAAAAATGATCTGCTAAGAATTCTGCTGGAATGAAATATTCCATTCTCTGTGGGAATTAAAAATCTTCCAGAGAAGTTTTAGTGGTTACTATTTTGGCACCTAAATTGAAACTTGGTGTTTGTACTCTAAATTATGATGCCAGCTATGA
The DNA here is from genome assembly GCA_032468215.1 of Stegonotus admiraltiensis. NCBI lineage: Eukaryota > Metazoa > Chordata > Lepidosauria > Squamata > Colubridae > Stegonotus > Stegonotus admiraltiensis. Next base: position 32,845 of record JANHZT010006944.1, on the reverse strand, counting down.
ATGTATTCATTTTGTCACTTATTTCCAGAAATCTCTGCTTTTTAAAATTCTTGTATCAAATCAATATCTTTCTATTAACCATCTTAATGACAAACACTCTTCTTCATGTACGATTTTAAGAGTATATTTCAAAATTAGAGTGTGATAAGGGCCTTGCATTAGATTATGTCAATGAGGCTCTCTTCATGCATTGATTCCACATTATTGCTTCATTTTCCAAGAAATGGAAACAGAATGACAGAAGTGATAAAGACAAAGCACGAATCAAAACAAACATAAGAGTCCATATTAGAGATTACATCATGACAATAAGAGCAGCGAGTCGTAGTTACCCATTCTTACTACATTTGCAGTTAGCTGGCTGGTGGGCAATTTAACTGATCTATTCCTTGTTGGGGAAGGACAAATCACAAGAATATCTCCAGGGCCATTGTGAAGAATATTATAAATATACCTGACAAATAAAATCCTTTGGATCTGCTCTGAGCCAGACTCCAATTGGGAAGGTCCTGTTGAGTTGCCTGAGATGTGGTCTGGTTGTCCTGATATGGTTGGATCTGGGCAGTGGTAAACTCATTCTTGAATGAGATATTGGGTCCACTGTACAGTATCTGTTTTTTTTCCAAGCAAATGTGATTTGATAGAAGTCACCAACATCTTTCTTTTGTCATGCTCAGATTATTTGATTGACATTGGGCTAAGTGGTGCCACCAACATCTGCAGGGAGAATGGACTTTTTTGGCCAGTTTTCCCCAGGCATATAATGGATCCAATTAATTTACAGAGGTGACTAGGAGATTCCTGAGACCATGGTAAGATTATCCTAGTGCCTGCAGGCTGTGTCTTGTTGGAGAACATACTGGTACTTAGACTTAATCACAACAACACTGAGTGACTGTGGGTAGAAAAACCTTTTAATTCTAGACATACAGTTTTTTTTCTAAATCTTAACTGTGTGAGGTTCCCAGAGTCACTTCTGTGAGATGGGCAGCTATAGAAATTGAACAAAAAACCTATAAATATTCCATCTTTGGTTCTTGTTGGGATTGCATTAACTAATGGAAAGCTGAGTTATAACATAGAAGTATTCTTGGACTTACACTGCAGATGTGCCAGTTACAACTATGGGAGAATCGAGAGTAATATCACTTACAACCATTACCAGATCAGGAGGCTCTGCTTATAGTAACTTATAAATAGTTATGCAACCCTTGTGCTTTTGTCAAATTTTATTGTGGTTCCTTTGTAGACAACATTTGAAATGCCTTTATTTTTTGTTATTTTTTTCCTGTTCCTCCCTGATTTTGGAACCAAAACTATCTTTGGCAGTACAAACCAAGTTGCAAGAGGGATTTCCACCTTGTATGCCATTGCTGATTATCACCAAGTCATTTCTTTCTTTTTTTTTAAGTTTTAAAATTAATTTATTATTAGGCAGTAAATGAAAGTGTAGGTGACTAATTACCTATCACCAAGTCATTTCTGATAGGTTAAGGTAAATTCAACTCTCTATCCATTGGACAGAGCTATGATACAATAGTATTTCCCATTTTCTCTTTATATTCTACCTTAGTCCAGCTATTATGGTGCTTACCTTGAGGCTATTAATACTTGATTATTTAATCATAGCTTTTAAAAATTCTGTATGTACGAGACAAATGGATAAACATGGGGGTGCACTAATTTTGTCACTATCCAAGCTGTAATGTTCTTTTTGTCTTAATATTAGCATTTGACTCTGTGTGGTCTGACATCTCTATTCTTTTGTCTGACAAATCTGTGCACTGACTTGTAAAAAAAAGAAGAAAAATCAATATTGTTTTCCCTGGCACATTCTCTGCAGTTGAGTTGATTTATTATCACTGTTCTTTTTCCCTTCTCTCTCCCTCTCTCCCTCTTTCTTTCTTTTTTTATCAGACTCTTTCTATGGCTTTAGGGTTGAGTTCCTGATAATATCACAAAGTAGAAGACACTAAAAGAGTTTCCATGACCTTATCCCCTTTGTGATCTTGTCCACTATGATTGTGAACTGTAGCTATAAGGTGAACAGTGATTTTATCTGGAGTTCACGATCAGATTTATGTTCTTTTTGTGCCTGTGCCAGAAACAAGAGCAAAGTGGAACTATCAGGAGCTGCTTTATTTTTAAAGGAACAATCTAAATGCTACATTCCCTCTGCAACCCAGCCTAAATACAAGTGTCAGTTACAGCTAAGACTGAACAACCCTGAGCTGATATCCTTGTTTTGTTAAACCAAGACCTCTGTTTGGTCACTTCAACTTAGGCAATAGACTTTGAAGCTCAGTTGACCAATGCTTGCAAGCCTTATAGTAGTTGCTATTATAATCTCTCAAAGTAGGCATCACATTGCAGCTTTATTTCCCTGTTCTATATGAAAATGGGCTGAAGACTTTACACATCATATAACTTAGAATGTGCTTTGCAATGTGTTTCCAATTTAAAAATAGGAGTTCCATAGGAGTTCCATATCTAAGGCATTGCAAATGGGGGGGGGCACAGAAAGTTGGGTTTTTATCAAAAAAATGAAACGTGCAGTGACATCATCATGCATGCCCCATCTGTCATGCCTTTAGCAATAGCAATAGCACTTAGACTTATATACAACTTCATAATGCTCTACAGCCCTCTCTAAGCAGTTTACAGAGTCAGCATATTGCCCCCAACAATCTGGGTCCTTTATATCAAAATACAAGTACAAAAACAAGGGCAGAGTCACCATTTACCATTTGATCCCCTCACAGATGCATATGATTTTGGAATTTTCTAGAGATGAGTTATAATTTTGAAACCTGGAATTAAAGATAATTTTTCACCTAACCTTAGTATCAGTTTCAAAGAAGATCATGTGATTTTTTAAAAAAAACATCAATTCTTTCCTTCCTAAAATTCACTTAAAAATGCATTTTAGAACCAAACCTAGGTTCAGACCTAAAATGTAGAATACTGCATCCATGTCAAATGCACCTTGACCTTCCCCCCCAAAAAATTACAATTTAAAAGATAAAAAATATAAACTAAAAATAATAAAAAATAGTGCTAAAAAGAAAAACAGAAAAGAAAGTACAAGTAAAACTATAGTAAAGAAAAACAAAAGCAAAATATGAAGAAATGATTCCCCCTTTTAACAGAAGTATTGAACTCTTCTTCCCACAGCCTATCTGTCAGTTGTAAATAATTCCTTAAAACCTTGTCAATTCATATATCTTCCCTTTTACTTTTAACAATCATGATCTTTAGTCCCTTCAAATATTGTCCTGGAACTTGATTTCATTTCCTTTTTTTCCTTTGTCCCTTTCTCACAAAATTCTTCAAACTTGGAAATCTGATTTAGGAAGATTATCCAGGTCTCTTGGTTTCTCATTTGTATATCCCTCTTAATTATTAAGATATCAGTCAACTTCTTTTGTATAGGTTGGATTAGAAGACCTCCAAAGTCCCTTCCAACTCTGTTATTCTATTCTATCCAGTGTAGCATCATTTACCATATAATTTTTGTGGCTCGGCATTTTAAAATCCGTTTTCAGATCAGTTTCAAGCTTTCCAGAAATAACTTGTTCCTCTTTCATAATATCTTTTAAACACAACTATAGACGCAGATACTTTACAAGTCCATTGGTCAAAAATATTCTTCTATACATCCAATGTTAAAATACTTTGCTTCATTCTGTCTTAGTAGCTCAAATCTAATTGTTCTTCTGCTTTAATTGTAATCCTTAGCTCCTTCTCTTGTCCAACCTTAGAAGTTACATCCTATCAATTTTTTTTTTAAGAATTCAAAACAAAAGCATTTTCTCATTGGAAGGATTTCAGTAATTAATTCCAGTTTCTTATTTCAAATCCCTCTGGACTTTTAGTTTATTTGTAACTTGGCAAAAACCAAAGTCTAATTGCCCTTTTTGTTATTTATTAGAAAATATTTTATGTTCTTAAATTTGTATTTAATTTGTATAAAACATCTTTCACTAAGGATTGAAGGAAACTAATCCAGTGCTGTAAATTTTGCAAATGGAAAGGTTCCTATAATTGAAAAGCAGTTAAGTAATATCCGAAAGTAATTAGAAATTGTCTTTTTGAAAGCATCAACCTCGGTTTGAGAAACAGAGTTATTCACTTGTGTCCCAGATCTTTGGAAACCCACCAGTGACTGCTGTCTTGTGTTCTCCTCATGAGGAGCAACTGTCTAAAGCACTTGTGGGCAATCTTAAGTGCTCTCCTTGTCCAGAAAAGAATTGAAAGTTCTACTTGCCAGATGTTCATTCCATCTTCAGTTTGCTGTTTCTTCCCTGGAAATTCAAATTCATTTTGAAGTTTCTGTAATTGAGATTAATACTGATTTTGAATTGTTCATTTTCTTTTAAAAATTAGGATGCCTGCTTATCAGAAAATAAATAAATCACCAGTAAAATTATAAGATGCATAGACAAAAAATGATCTCAAATGAAAAGCTTCCTCTCACTTTCCAAATTTGAGTGAAATCTAGAATATAGTTTGGGATGCCCCTCAAAATGGTACATAATGTATCTAACAAAATTAAATATATAATTAAGGATCCAAATTCTATTTGAAATGAAATAAAATAATGTATTTGATGTACTTATAATATACTCTCCTATGTTAATCACATTGGTCAGGTGAAAAATTATAAATGCAAACTATTTTTTAAAAGCTTCAAGTGTAATCTTTTCAGATATTCCAAACCCAGAAACAGAGCTTTTCCCCCCACAATCAAGACCTTTAATTTGAAGCTACACATTTGTTATCAAGCTCTGTTGTTCACACACACACACACACACACACACAGAGTGTTTGAAAAGGTGGCTAAATTGGGTTTTTGGGGGGAGGTAATAAAATACTCTGCAAACAGTTTATCTGATCAATGGGAAATGCATTTACAAGCTGCTCTGGGTTAATGTGCTGAACACAGGGAAAGAATAACTTATTGACTTCTGAAGAGTGATGTTGGTTCAGGTTTTTCTGAACAGCATAATATACAAGCATATAAAGAGAATGGTGAGGACGCGACCCGCAATTCACTGCACTCATTTGGTTGGTTGAAATGAATCAGATAAAAGTTGCATTCAACATTTAGAAGTGCTTAAGTCACAGCCCTGACCTCGTTCTATTCATGTCGACTGTGGTTAATTGAACTACTTGAATTCCGGGGCCAAGACAGCGGTAGGAGCAACCCTAGAGTCCTTTCTGAAGCACCTCTGGCTGGTATTATTTTTCAAGCACAACTGAAGCTTTGTAGGTACAAGTTAATGAATGCTGAGCTGTATCTGCTGCACCATATTATTTTGGGCAATGAAGTGCAATAATTTCTTCCTGTATTAAACTTAATTTTAAGATCAAGAGATCTAAAATTGAATATTCAGATGGATTAATCCAGGGCTCATGGAGGTAGTGTTATCAAAGTCTGGAACAGATTAGTTATAGGTTTTGAAGTCGGATAAAAGGCACAAGTCTAGGAGTAAAGTCATATAAACATCAGGACAAAGAGCTGAGATAGCAAATGCTTAAGATGAACAAACTGATGTGTTTTCTGAAGTCATTCACTATCTGATTTCCCTTTGATCTTGCTGTCATTTTCAGTGATGTTGAAAGGTAGAGTGGAAACAATCTCATCAGTGCTTCTCTGGTGAAGATTTTGAGCCTGTGAGAAAGACAGAGTGCACCAATAATTAAACTAGGATTATCCACAATATATCCAAGGACATAATTTTGAAGTTGGCCTTCTATAAAGCAGCAGGTTCTACCTTATTTGTTTAATGCTAATACTACCGGTATGTCAGAATGGTCTATATCAGTATTTCTCAACCCCAGCAACTTTAAGTGGACTGTGGACTTCAGCCTCCAGGATTCCCCAGCCAGCATGAAATCCATACATCTTAAAGTTGAGGTTGAGAAACACTGAATACAATCAGTCCATTCAGAAAGATAGGATGAAAGAGTCATCCTTTTTTTTTGAGAGAGAGACTTAATTAGCTAAAATATGAAATATAATTATTGTTAAATGCTCATTTATCTAAATTTATATCTGGTGTTTCCTACAAAAATTCATGGATGTTAATAATAGGATTCCCTGCTATTTTATATCCACAGTTAATCCTGCAATGAATCCCAAAACTCCTAGGGAATTTTATGGCTGAGTGAGGGCTTGGGCTGTGATCTTATCAAACCTAGACCAACTCTTTGTAGAACGGTGGCATTTTCAGTTTAGACTTTAATTTCAATAGAATGAGGGTAGATATGTAAGGTATGTTATAATGACTGAGAGATTAAAATGAAAATAGACGTGTGAACAAGTTTATTATCAAATTAAAGCTGATTTAACAGTACTTCCCTGAAACTATCCAATTCTTATTTTATTTATTTCTATAACAGCTTGACATAGCTAGATGGCATCCAATTTAAAAGATACCTAAAATTGTCATTTTCTTCTCAGGATTGAGAAACTGCAATGAAACTTGGTATGCATACTCTTAACGCAATTCCTACCTTAAAGTTCAGAGGTAAATCCTTTAGCCAAGAAAGCAATAATAACTGTCTGATCTGCCACTGCTCAACCCTGCTACTCTGTTTAAGCTGAAAAATAGTGTGTGTGTACATATATATGTATATAACAGAATAAGAATTGGAAGGGACCTTGGAGGTCTTCTAGTCCAACCTCCTGCTCAAACAGGAAACCTTATATCATCTCAGACAAATGGGTGTCCAGTCTTTTCTTTAAAACCTCCAGTGCTTTAATGCAGTGTTTTAACACACAGTATAGGTGCATATATCTGTACTATTTATATATCTGTATATATGTGTATATATCTCTACACTATACACACACCCATAGACATACATATGTAGTGAAAGAGAGATATGGAATAAATTATTGTCAGGACATTAAAAGGATTTCATTTCCTTGAGCATACATATGCATTCTGCTGCGACATGTCCTCTTTGCCTCCTAGTGTAGCCATTGATCCACAGCCTTTATAATGAAGTCTAATAACAACTCTATTACTGCTGGCCTCCTGATTGGCTTAGGCGTCTACAAAATTAGCTACAAAGAAGCCAGCTTGTCAATATTAATTCCACCACAGAGATTACTTGTTATGGTAGAACAAAGGTGTTCTGGCTCAAGCTGAACAACTTAACTCCTTGTCTCATAAAATTTAAGCTGCTATTGATCGCTTTCTTCTTTTGTACTGAAGGATTAAACCCACCCGGGCAAGGGTGTGTGTGCATGCCAAGGAGTGGATGTGTGTTTGTGCGCCCTCCCCCAGACACCCCCAGTCCTAGAATCACTCTTCTTCTGCATTCCCCCAAACCACCAGCTGCCCCCTCTCTTCATTCGTCTCCCCCCCCCTCCTTCTCAGCCCCTTCTCCCTGGCTAAGAATCATTCAGTAGCATGAAGCAAATTAAATCAATGGATTTGCCCTAGCAGATGGGTGCTTTAACAGTCAGTTAGCCTTTAGATAATTGAGGCGTTGACTCTGGAATCATAAAATGGATGGCTCGTTTGTACATTTTACTGAAATAGATCTCGCTGAGGTTAAATAAATGAAATCCCATTTGTCAGGCAGTAATAAATGGCCTCTCCTTCGGCAAACAGCTCTGTTTGGCCTAATAAATACTGGGATGTTACAATGCTCCTCCCTTGATAGGGTTATGGCTTAATGAAATGGTCTTTCCTCTGCTTGTTTTTGCCTCCTCCTGCACCGTGTGATAAGTAGCGAACCACCGAAGCTTGTAATTACAATCTTACAGAGAACCCGGCCAATCTGTATATAAATCTCACCATCCAATTACAAGATGTAATAATTTTGCAGTCAAGCTGGTAATGAGGTCTAATACTCATGCATGTGATAATCCCCCCTGGATGCTGACTCTATCAGATGTTAGCTTTGTAATTATACTGGCAGAAAATCATTATTTCATGTTCAGCAGAAAAATGAGGTTGGTGGGAAGTTAATTTTCTCTATGCTCTGTGAAGCATAGACAAAATTTTAATGATTTAATCATTATGGTTATCCCTTTTGCAATTGACCCGTGTTACTTGGGTAGAAACACTGGCACATTTAAAAGTCCCTGTTACCCGATAAAGCTCACCAGGTATGCAGCTTTTAATGTAAGAATAACACTATACAATTAAACTATTAACCTTCTTGATAGGGGGAAAAATCCATACTTTTCATTATTTACAGATAGGATTCACCAGCATATTTATGTCCAGATCTCAGTGCAATAATTGGCTAATTAAAAGAATAACATTTTAATTATGATGTACGCCCACTCATTTTCTTTGTTTGCAGCACTATTTTAGTAGCTCTTTTGTTCTACCAGGTTGAATATATGATGTTGCTGGTGGTAGTATGATCCACTAACATAACCCCAAATCTGCTATGTATAATCAACAACATGTATGTGCATGTGCACAGAAACATATACATACACACTTAATTCCATAAATTAAAAAAAAAAATTTACTTTGCCTCCTCCAAAGTTCAAGGCTGCTTATGTCAAGTGAAAGTAATTTATTTTATAAAATTGTGCAAGTACCTAAAATGTAATTTTGAAAAAAAAAAAAGAGGAGGATTCAGTCTCACTGTTCATAGCGTGTATGTGAGAGATGGAGCAGAACTGTGTGAAAGCTGAAATGATCTTGGCCAATTCGTAGTATAAGATTATGTCTTCCACATTCTATATTCAGGTATGGATAGTTCTCAACTTTGAACCATTTATTCAGAGATTGTTGAAGTTACCACAGCATTGAAAAAAGTGACATGACGAGTCTTCACCTTTAGGAGAGTCATAACATCCCCACAGACACGTGATCAAAATTTGGGCGCTTGGCAACTGACATATATTTATGATAGTTACAGTATCCTGGGGCCATGTGATTGCCATTTGCAACCTTCCCAGCCAGCTTTCAACAAAAAAAGTTAATGGAGGAAGCTGAATTCATGTGATTCACCGTGACAACCGTGACAAAAAAGGTCATAAAATCAGATGCGATTCATCTAATATCCACGTTGCTTAGCAATTGAACATCTTGTCCCTGTTGTGGTCATAAGTCGGTCATAAGATGGTCATAATACTACCTGTATTAGCTGTTTTATTAGAATTATGGACTTGTAAAACTATATCTTTCATTGTGGCATTGAGGAGCAATCTTGGAAAATGGTAGACTATCCACAGTATGTTTAACAATTGTTTCTGTTCTGACTGTGATCATGGGCAGCGATGTTGTGATTTCTGATGGGTGGCTCACAGTCTCAAAAGTTTGGGTGTGTGTGTGTCTTTTGGTGAGCATCAGGGATAGGGCCTATTAGAATTCTTGACTTTCTTATTGTGGGGGCAGAAGTGCTCTCTCCCACCAGAACAGGAAGAATCAACCAGGGTTGGTAGCATTTGAGATGTTGGGCTTCTACCTTCTCAAATTATATATGGAGCAAGTCGATAGAAAATGTTCTGTCCCCTTCCTGGTTGCAACCAAAAGAATGGTCATGCACAGTCTAGAAACCCCATAAAGAAATGGCATGCGATTCCATTTTTGATAGTTTTCTTGTGATACAACTGCTCTAGTCTTAAGGACTTTTAATACAATGTTTATTAGCAGAATAACTATACATGAGTATAAATCCTCTTGGGGTTTGTATAGCTGGGTCCTCCTGGACCTCAGCTCTTTTGCGTTGCCTAGTTATGTGGCACACTGATGTTGCAAATATTCTAATTCTCTCCTGAGGCCCATCAATATAGCTGTGACTGAAAGAAATACTATAGCAAGAGGATTTTATTTATATCCCCAAAGGTGCAAAACTCTGAGTAATTTCTGTCACCTATGGAAACTCATTATGGTTTTAAACTCCATCCATGGAGAAAGTTTTGTTCCCAGTTCTCTTAAACTCCTTTCTTTAGTTCAGTGGTGGGTTGCTACCAGTTCAGTCCAGATCTTGCCCACCTGCCAGACATCATCACGGATGCCCTGTGCATGTGCAGAAACGTCTGCACATGTGCAGAAACGCCACACATGCGCTCCGTTGCAAACCAGTAGCAAGGTAAGTGGAACCCACCCCTGGTCTATTTGGTGCACAGCCTTGCTTCAAAAGAGAACATCTGTTTGAACTGGTCAGGGAGGACCTTTAAAAAGTAGCTCTATCTAGAAGCCTAGTAAAATATGTATTTAGTGAGAAGTCAGTTTTGAAGGAGAGTACCTTGCCTGCTTAGCATAGAGTAAAACATTTAAAATACTTGTTATACAATATATTACTAGGAGGCATTGATAATGACATGTACTGTCAATCAGCCACCCATAGTTATTTTTCCTGACTAGAACATGAATGCCCCTTGTCTGCTGCTATCTTTATTTTTCTTTGATCCCTCTAGTGATCCCTCTACTGGCAAGGAGTGAAAGTGGGCAACACTTAGTGACATTGAACAGGGCCATGGTGGGCAGAGAAAGCAGAGTTGGCCAGGATTTGTTCTGGAAATTTCGTTTTTAAAAGTGATGTTACACTTAATTGAAAGTTCATATTACACTTTTTCTGTTTCCTGGCTGGAAATGTTCAGAAACCAAAGAGAAATTTTGACAGTACTAATCAAAAGGAATCTGCTGCAAAAAGGAATCTGCAAGTAGCTTTGGGACATGGATTGTCCATCCTGGTGCTCTATGACTCTTTTATGAACCATTTCATAATGAGAACATGGCAAGGAGCATAAGAGCATAAGTAATCATATGTTTTTTTCCAGGTTCCCCACCAATTTGTAGGAAGCTTTCAGGGAACGTTGAAACTGAGGATCACCCAAATTTCATTACCTCAGGAACAATGGATTCCAGCAGTCTGTAATTTGAGATACTTTTGTTGAAATACCTATTTCCCAAAGTATCAGGCAGACATTAGAGTTTTAGTAATGTATAGATAAACCTGAAGAAATTCTTAGTGTTGGTTGTCACTGCAGAAGTTGAATGGCAGATGGTTCTTGAGCTGATAGTTGCAGTTGCGGCAGTTTTGGGCAGAGGCCAATACTTAAAAGAATTCTATAGGATGAGACCAAAGCCCTATCTCATCCACAGAAGGCTGAATCCATTCAAATAATTCACAAGTGGTAGCTGTCATCTAATCTTGCTCCCATGACCTGATATTTAAGATACTTTGCTTGTGATTCAAATGACCTTCAATGGTTTCATGCCTTATTTTTTGGTAGAGATTAAGTTAAAAAAGAGCTTCTAAACTGTGCTGGATTGAGAGCTAAACTCAAGCTAAACTCAATTTGTATTTGCAATAGGCTTGCCAACCCTGAGGTCTGTTGCTTGACCACCCTCTGTTTTAAAGTGTTAGAAAATAGCTATTAAATTAACTAATTCTTCATGAGGCACTCAATTAGGTTTTAAGAGGCAAGGCTGCTTCATGTTATGATAATAGCCCCTGTGTGGGAATCCTAGGATTCATTTGATCTTGTATCCAGTTTGCCTTCAACAGTTCTGAATCTACATCCTGGGCTGTAGAGATCTTGGAGCCAGGCTCCAGTGTAATAGTTTCTTTTCTGGAAACTATTAAGCTGCTGCTTGTCCCCATGCTTCTAGGCTGCCAGTTGAAACAAGTAATGCCTTCTGGAATGGCCTGGGAGAATTATTCCTCTTTAGAATCAAACTTAAAATTTTGCATGTTGCATTTAAAATGTGAATATGCAATTTAGGGTGCAGGATTGTTGTTGATTGTGCAAACCACAGTAGACAAACAGCAGATTTATAGCCCCTGTATGACTCATATAAATGACACTTTCATGCAGAGGTGCAGATTATGTTTGTGTCTAATTATAGTGTGTACAAATTTCCAAGGTGCTAGTTTAGGGGCTACCTTCAATTCTACTGTGCCTCAAACAGTTTGCTATACACTTGTATGCACACACATACATTGTCTTTCATTGCTTACATCAATGAACTTGCCAAATGACTCAGTAGTTACAATCCTATGGCTGTTGTTACAAATAAGATTATAACTAACTAAATATCAAAGCACTTTTATCCACATGGAATTGGTGCTTATATAGGAAGAAAGCAGGTTGATGGTAACAGGAAAGTTTATTTCCATGAATAAATTTGCAAAATATGTATATTAATAGTTTTTATAAAGTGAAATAGTCTTTAGTTATTTAATTTTTTTAAACACAGGTCAGAATATTTTGCATGATAATCAATTTCATGTTTCTTTAAGATCTCCTAGTCATTAAAAATAAAGATGCTATGGCAACCCCATTTTTCATATGGAACATATGTTGTCTAAGACATAAAGAGCTGGTACATGCACAGGTGGAATAGAGTGCAGCATTTTCTTGCCTCTGTTCACATTTTAAATATTCACCTCCATCATCATTTTCCCTAACATGCATCTGTTTGAAAGTCAAAATTGAAACTTTTTCATGAAGCAATGAATTTTACAACATTTCTTGTGAAACATGTATAAAAGGAAATATTCCAGATTTTTTTTTTGTGGTATCATTTTTTCACATTCCTTCTGAATGTAGAAATAATGTGAAGTTTAACAATGAGATACAGAAGTATATCCATCACCACTCCAAATGCTTTTTAAATCTTCGGAGTCATTCTTGCAATAATTATACCTATTGTTAAGTCTTGTTGTTAACTGCTTTGTCTGTTAGTTTTTTTTTAATGTACTGACCATGTAATACTTTGCCATGTCTCTTTTCTATTCTTCATTTAGTCTTTCTTTTTGACCAATTCGGTCTCTCTGATACTTAATAGGTCTTCCTAGTGTAAAAGCTTCAGTGCATATTCTTCAGATATCTTTCTAAAGATCTATTTTCTTGTTCAGTAGAATGTGGGCAAAGGGCATGATTGATTTTTTATTGTTTTTCTGGTCTTCCTATCCAGGCTTTTAGTTCTGCTTGAGTCCAGTCCATTATTTCAACTATGTATCTAGTGACTGGAATTGCCCAGGTGTTAATTGCCTTGATGGTATTTCCTCCATTGAGTTTGGACTTTAAGATCGTCTTCATTCTCATGATGTATTCACTTCTTGACTTCATTGGGTTTGATATTGTCAACTTTAAGGACACCAAGTATTTGTAATGATCCTGTTCATCAGGCTCTTCTTTGGCATATTCTCAGTCTTCCTGGGAATGTCCAGACAGATTTCTTGTGGATCACAGTATGGGCCTAAGAAGAGACACTTAGTTTATGGAAACTCAAGTAGTTTGGTCCTGGAGTTCAATTAATATATTGTATAAGAAAAAGCATACATGGCCTAAGAATGCAATATTATCTACATAGTACAATAACACAACCAAAGGTTGCTTACATCCTCTTTTATAAAAGGAAACAATTCCAAGCATATCTCGGGGATCAGAGGCACTCCACTAAGATCCATTTTGTGGAACACCCCAAAGTGGTCCTTGTAGCCAGAAATAGCAACCCCGTTTTTGTATTCTGGAGATTCAAGGGATTATGGGGTAAAATGGGTACCTTAAAAGACCTCCCTTAAAAAATGGGACTCAGCTGTTTTTAGAGGTTGGTCCTCAATGTACAACTCTGATCAATGTACAGTCATCAATATGACAAATTGTGCATTCTTGATCTACAATTGCAAAATCATGATTTAGACTCATTTATTGATTTGGTGTACCTTGACTGTAAATTACGCCTGCCTCTTAGGCACACCCAGGCAGCTGCCAAGGCTCAGCCTGAATAACTCCACAACAGCACAGTCTTGTTCAATCAGAATACTTTGTTTCTAACAGAACCAAGCAGATGTATTTAGAAAACCCATCCAGAATATGATGGTAGTGGAAGTATCTCTTAAACTGTTCAACCATAACTGTCATCTATAGTCATCTATAACTATAACCATAACTATAATCATCCCTATATATCAGGAATGCCCAACCTTGATAACTTTAAGACCTGTGGATTTCAACTCCCAGAATTCCCCAGCCAGCCATGTCCATGCAAGACAGATCGTGATAGCTTTGTAAACTTAAAGTTACTAGAGAACCAAGATTGGGATCTACTAACCTAGTCTAACAATTTTAAAGCCTTTTAAACTAGTGATAAGTTGGTTACATGCTATATGATTAATGATCTATGTGCTGAATCTATTGTGAAGTAATAGGAAGATTTATTTTTTTAGTATGATCAGAAAGGATTCTATGGAACCTGGCTATTTACCAACAAAATAAAATAGATCCAAAAAGAAATAGTTAAACTAGGGAATGCTCCCATGTAGGTTTCCAGTCAAGCTCCATCCATGCTCTTTTATGATGAACCATTTAATTTATACCCTATGTAATTTTTAAAAACTTCTCCCCAACCATTATCTTCATTCTAATACCATAGGAAATACTTACTCCTGACTAAGTTCTGCTCCTTAAGTTGTTTTTTTTTCTGAAGAAGGTGGATTTGTTTTTATTTATTTGCTATGTTGTACATCACAGTTTCTCTAAACCTATGGATATAGCCCAGTGGTGAAATTCAATTTTTTTTTACTACTGGTTCTGTGGGTGTGGCTTGGTGGGCATGATGTGGCTTGGTGGGCATGGCAGGGGAAGGATACTGCAAAATCTCAATTCTCTCCCCACTCTTGGGGGAAGGATATTGCAAAATCTCCATTTCCACCCCACTCTGGGACCAGCCAGAGGTGGTATTTGCCAGTTCTCCAAACTACTGAAAATTTCCACTACCGGTTCTCCAGAACCTGTCAGAATCTGCTGGATTTCACCCCTGATATAGCCCCTTTGTGTGTGGATGGAAAAATTGTAGCTCTGTGGAAATTTAAGCTGAATAAATTTTATATTTTTTTAAGACAACACAAAACTCTTTATTGTTTTTGTAGCAGTGATTGTTGTTGAGAAAAATAGGTAGATCCTCTGAATAGTTAGCAAAGCATCTTATCTCAATATTTGGCTTCTAAAGCGGGAAGGTGTAAAAGTTTCCTTCTATTCCTGAAATGATCCCTCTGAAGGAGACAACCGGCATCAACCAGGATATGTTACCAAAGGTATTTAGAGAAATAGCGTTAAACTTATATATTCTGTGTTACATTGTGCAGAACTGTTGTGCAGTTGATCAGCATCTAAACTGAATAAATTAAATTAAATAAAAATGTCTGGTTATAAAACAATGGGTCATTTCCAGAGGTTGAATTTGTAAGATGGAATGACCTATATAAACTGAGCTTCGTGATGTTGTCGACAAATCTGTAAAATCAGAGCAATATTTTTGAGTATCATCGCTCAAAATAACAAGATAAAATTAACATTAAAAACTAATATGAAATATAAATCCATTTATGTGTCCCTCATAATCTTTCATATTTCCTCTATAGTCTATCAAAACTGTAATACATATTTTTTTTACAATGGAGGTGGGAGGCAGAAATCTCACAGATGCTATTGGGTTTAGGAAATGAGCATAAAATGGTGTTTGTCAAATATAACTGCTCCCATTAACGGCTGTTTAAAAATTGTCAATCAAATCTGTTTGCATCTGGTACAGTGCTATGTGAATTTATTTACTGAAAACTTTCAGTCACGGATGGCACATTTTACAGATGGTGTCTCTTTTTAATTTGCCCTTCCAATTCTCTTCAACTTCCTGGTCCTCACCCTTTTCCCATCTTCTTATCCTTCCTAGATGAACCAGCTCCAGCTCCAGGTGTCTTTGCTCCCCTCAATTTGATTCTTTTTTTTCTTTTTCTTTTTAAAGATCTAATCAGCTGCATGTTAAACAAGAGGGGCTCTTTTATGTATTCTGTGTTAGGACAAGCTCAGCATCGCTGTAGATCACTAGAATAAACAACTCTGGCTGATTCAATTACAATGCCTTGGCCAAGCCTTTATCTGCTGGTGACATCATTTCAATCAAAATGTAAAATAATACAATCGAATAGATGCAAGGGGGAGAGACAGGACACAGCCTGCTGCACTTAGTCATTTAATAATAATAATAAAAAAAAAGAGAGGAAGGGAGCTCTCTCTGACAGGCTTCTAGGACTTCCATTTCCCAAACTCTATTACCTTGTATAATGGTATTCAAAAGAATTGAATGCAGGAAATTGTCTATTACTTTTTATTAGTTGAAGCTGTTATGTAGGATTCAGCCTACTGCACTGTATTTCCCCCCCTGATCATTTAATTAAGGAAAGCATGAAATCTTTCTCTGGATAGGCAGGCAGGCAGGCAGGCAGGCAGGCAGGCAAGTATTCAAGCCAGACTTGCTGGTCTGACTAGAAGAGTCTCCCCAATCTCCGTTTTCAACTCTTCCAGAGAACATTTTCACTTAAAAAAAAAAGAGTTATGTAAAATGGAGCTAGGTCCAATGCAATGCATGATAAAAAAAAATGTGATGAAGGCTGAGTTACATGGCCCAGTGACTCAATAAAATAATACTTAGGTTTTTTGTCCAAACATAGATCTTATAATGTACAGTCCTGTATAAGTCACCTGAAAAAAAAAGGTTTGGAGGAGACTAATTTCCATGCAATCTTAGTACACTACAAAAAGTGAGATTACTTAAATCAAAAATATTGTGTTTATTTCAGTTGCTGCTGCTTCTTTTCTCTCCCCCTCTCTTTCTGTAATTTTATTTCTAATTATATTTTGTTC